>JSUI01005906.1:0-11838 GCA_000833645.1 Huntiella omanensis | reverse complement strand
CTCCCCTTGTAACTGCCCAACGACGCGGTGAATGTAGATGGGGGTTTTGAGTATGACGGATGGGTAGGCGGGAACGGAATAGCTACTGGATCGCGAAGCGAGGAGGATAACGGGGCGGTGGATTCGGTTGGTTCTTGGTCAACTTGGATCGTCAAGTCTTGCGATTTCCGACGTACAGAGCTCGGTCGGATCTCTGCGCCAATATCTCCGCCCCCTTCAAAAATAAACATTTCCCCGTCATCCGGCGCAATCACCATTTCCCCATCCTCCTCCTCATCACGGTCATGATCCTCCTCATCATGGTCCTCCTCCTCACCATCCAAAACCTCCTCCCGTCCATCTTCCTCCTTCCCCGGTAGGAAATGCATCTCCGCCTGCTCCGAGAACGTCACCGTCTTCCTCCGTCCCTGCGAAACCGGTCTATCCTCCTCCATGATATCGCAAAGTCAAGCCAACGCAAAGATCAAACCCTAAACTCCACACAAAAGATACCCCGAAGCCGTGTAATCTGTGCCAAAATATACAATCGAACCGAGCCAAACCGAAGCAAACAAAAAAAAGTATATATGTATGGATGTATATCCACGTATGTATGCGCAAAGCACGAGTCAGACTGCATCCAGTATGCATCCAGAAAGAAGAGAAATCCCCTTCCTTGCCAAAGATAACACCCACCCACTGTACACCTAGTTAGTACCCACGTCACACAGTCCCTTCTTTCGATCGTTATTTACCACCACCTTCCCTACCTTGTCATGTTTTCGCCATTTCTTTCCTTTCTTTTTCCGTTTCCTTTCTCCCGTCTCGCCGTATTCTCTTTGCTTATTGGTCTATTCTACTATATCCATAAAAATACATCATGTATGTATATCACTCCAAATTCCCGGAACAACACCTGCAATGTAACCCTCCATAACTCATGCCGTCTATCCTACATCTTCCGTATCCCTTGCTATCTTATCATCAATCTCGCCACCAAACTGAGTTTACCTCCACTCCTTCCCTCGACATATTCCGCTAAATAATATAGCCGCACTAGTCCCCCCGCCTTTCTTGACCGCTATTCCTAGGCGCTGTTTCCGGCCCGTATTTACGGAACATACCCCATTAAACCCTAAATGCAAACACATCGCTTATCCTACTAAACGAAATCGCTAAAAACAAACCATTTATTTTAAATATAATGTCTATCACCAACTATAGCTTCTGATAGTCTTCCATAAAGCTTCTCAGAGGCCGCTGGCATCTAAAAATGGGCGCCGTAGCAAGCCCACTCTTCCACTCCTTGACATCCGTAATATACTGACTTGTCTCCCCGTAAGTCTCATCCGGCATGTCAAACTCCATCTTCTTGTCGTTTTGCTCAACGACCCTCTCACGACCAACTTTAACCACATCACCAGCAAGATCCGCGATAATCGAATTTGAGACCTCCTTTGGAAGTCCCAATTTCTCTGCCATGTCAACTTGTATCGGAACTGAAGAGGCCCGGACGACAGATTCTACTACCGTCGCACGCACAGCCGCCTGCAGTTCAGGAAGAGAACCTTCAGGAAGGCGCTTCAAGGCCCTTTGGACTAACTTCTCAACTGCAGGTTCACCACGAGCAAACAGATTGACAACAAGCTTTCTGCGTGTTGTGGAATTATCCGAAATGCGTTCATCATAGAACGCCAGCATATCCTCTTTGGTCAACTTCTTGACCGCTTCCGCATCCTGTTGAGCTACATTTAGAAAAAAAAGGAGTTAGTAATATCCAATGAACAAGGCACAATAATATAACTCACCAGTATCAAATCGGTATGTGGACTGATGTAAATGGCTCTGAATCCGAGAAGCCTCGCTACTCAGATTCTCTGCCTTCTTCAATCTCGCCACAATAACACTCCGTTTGTGTGCCTCGAGCTCTGCCTCCGTCAAGCCCTCAATCATCCTGCGTCTCCCCTCCATGAAAGTTTGGATACGCGAGTGAAGATATTGAGGGTACTTTTCACTTTGGATCAAAACTCGGAAAAACAACAGATTTCTCCAGCTGCGGTATCCCGAGAATACCACGTATCCGAGTTGCTCCTTGGTGCGAAGTTGATCAAACGTCGGCTCCTGTAGCATCTGCTCGAAAAGAAGAGACTTGGCACGCGACGTTATATCAGTGTTCGACCCGCAGTCGAACCAGTATTCAATGCAGTTGTTGATGTTGTCAACATCTTCAAGCACTTCATTGTATACCAGGTTACTGCCTGGCGGGAATTGCATGCTACGGAGGGCCGGGAGCTCGGCAATGGGCAAAACCCCGCACTTGAGTGTGCTCTTGACAAGATCTGTCACCTTGAGGGCTTCAGATTTTTTCATGTTGCCAAGAACCAACACTTCGTACGCGGCCTGCGATAACAACAGTTTGTGGAAAGCCTTGAGGTTTTCCAACTCGGCAGTCTCGAGATACTTCAAGACGGCTGGCACAGGGTACTCAATCTCGGAGTACAAACACTGCGTCTTGTGCCCGATCAGCTGGTAGGCATTTTGTAGCCCCCAATTTCTGAATCTACGGGACAGCCGCTCCTTGATAATGTGGAATCTCTTCTCTGAGAATTCAACATTGCGGATCTTCAACAGGACTTGCTCTAAAAGGACCGGCAACTTATCGTTGTAGCCACTTAGGTCAATGGTAAAACCTGTGGGCTCTAAACCCACGTGGTACGTCAAACCCGCTACTTCGGCGTCATATGCATGCTCCTCCAGGGCGTCGCTCACCATTTCTCTAAAAAGACGCATTTGGGCAGAGTTCTGGCAGGTAGCATTGGCAAGGGGTTGCCGAACATAGATCACCACTGTGGCCTTGGGGACACCAAATGTGTCGTCTTTCTTCCACCAGGTACGCGATTGTTCGTCAAGGCGAACAAGCTTAGGAGCAATGGCAGGAACTGGCGCCTTCACCATGTCCACCGCGAGATTAGTCGGGATGAACTTGTTTGGCTCGGGCAGATGCAGTTCCGTTGGGCGTTGGCCCGGAGGGCTGTTCATTGCCTGCTCCAACTCCTGGATGAAATCTGCGTCCAGGTCATCGTATCGGTACTCAGTGTTGTACCACTTCTCGCGCGCATTCCAGTTACCCGGGAACTGCTGGTTGACAATAGTTAACCGCATGTTGTCGGGGCGCAGATAGCTGAGGACCTTCTTGATCAACTCAGGCTTCCAGTACACGAGCTTGTAATGACCACTGAGAATCATCTCGGGTGGAAACTTTTGCTGCATGATGGAGCTAGTACGACTGGTGAAGCCGGATTCGCTGGCCTTCTGGCGGAACTTGAAAGTCACCTCATTGAGAAGTTTCCGCTCGTCGAAGTAAAGCTTCGCCGGCGGGTTTTCGTGCAGCAAGGCCACATAATGAAAGAAGGCCTTTACAACCTCTCTGTAATGTGTTAAACCCTAAATGAGGTTAGCCCTTGTCACAATGTTATTTCATCCATAGTACTTACATCAGCTGTCAAACGAATCTCTGTCTCAAATGTCCCTGGGGATCCGGGGCACATGGATCCGTTAGCAGTGCTAAGGGAATCCACCCACCCTTTACCCTTCAGGTAACTCAAGAGACTACCTGGGCCCTCATGACCAATCAGATAGCTCAAGTAAGACGCCGGCTTACTCTCCCAGAACGGTTCCTCGTCGAATGTGGGGAAGGTTATAGACAATTCCCGCTTGTCATGGACTGGCTTGGCGTATATAACCTTCCGGAGATCCTCTGGTCTGAATGGGGGCTCATCCGGCCAAGTATTGCGCGGAAGACCCTTATTGGGGACATCAGAAAATGACTCCACGACCCACTTTTGGAGCACATCAAGGGGCTCACGACCTAAGACTACTAGCTTCATGCGGTTGGCCGAGTAGTGGGTGTTGTAGAACTCAATGAACTTGTCACGAACATTGATTCCCTGAGCTTCTGGGATCAGCTTCAACACCTCGAAATTTCCCGTACTAAAGTTGAAAAATGGGTGTGCTGGGTTGGACAAGCTCTTGTCCAGCTGATACAATCTCCATGTATCATTTTGCAGATTCTTCTTGTTTTCTGAATCGACAGCCTTGAGCTCTCTCTCAAGGGTCTCCTCCAGAAACAGTGGCTTCACGAAGAATTGCGCAAAGATGTCCAAGGCCTTTCGGAACGGTGAGGGGTTCTCATCTGTAGGTTCCGAATCATCGGCAGGCTTGGCAGAGATGTCAAAGTAGTAATTGGTAGAAGTCGCAGCGGTATAAGCATTGGAACTCCCCGAATTAGCACTTAAATACTGAGAGTACATGTTTTCGGTGGGATACTTTTCAGTCCCCATGAACAGCAGCTACATGTTGTTAGTACATGTCATGGATGGTACAAACACTATGATTGCAAACTTACATGTTCGACTGCATGAGCCATACCAGGCATGCTAGACTCATCGCTAAATGACCCGACGTTCACATCCAATGCCGCACTGGCCTTTTCGGTAGTGGGGTCATGGGCAATGAGAACGTCAAGCGAGTTGGCAAGACGAATCCAGCGGTATGTTCGGTTGTCGATATCAGGCTTCTCAATCTGTTCCGTAACAATGGTGACGCCATCGGTGGCAGCCGGAGCTGACCGGTGTGGGAGGCTTTCAAGACTCATTTTCACGTGAGTTGTTGATCACAACAGAAGCCAAGGACAAAGATCAAAACAGAAGAAAAAGACAACTCGAATGAACAAGCGGAAACGCTATTCGGCTGGATCAATTGATGGATGGAGCAAATAAACAAAGTGAGCGGGGTTGGCTTTGTCTGATGGCCAAGAGACAAGATGTGTCAAGGATAAGTTTGAGCTTGACCTAGCTTTGGTGTGGGGATCGAATGTTTGGCGACTTGGGCTGAAAGGAAGAGGGAAGACTGTCGAATGCTATTGAAAAAGGTTAGACCGACATTCTTCGAGGAAGGTATCAATTTTGCTAGGGTAGGTCCAACATAGCTAGCATGAAGTGGGGGTAATGACAGACAGCCTACAAAGTTGTTATGTATGTTGTACTGAGTTGAGTGTGGGGAAGGAGACTGCGTGGGTTGGGAGACCATACGGGATTAATTGATGGGGTTGAAACACCCTGTTGGACCAGCCTGTGTTACTTTCCGTGCGACGGGGGAAAGAGGTACAATACGGCAGGCAGGCGGGCCCGTGGACTTTTGGAGGGGCGGGAGAGGGAACAGTGGTGGTGTAGGGGAGTATACAGCTGACGAACAGGTATGTATGTATGTAGGAGGAAAGAACTTACGTACGACAAGCAACAGAATGGAGGGTGAAAAGTGAGAAAAACAAAATGAACAAGATGATGAATATTGGAAAGTGAGAAATCTATCGAGGCAAGTACATACATACATACGTATGTTGCCTATATTGAATTGATGTTGACGTAGGTCAACCAACCAACCCCTTGCCGGATGCACAGAGTACCAGGGGTTTGAAAAAAAACGAGTCAAATGCGGGAGGGGCTTATGCAGCTCTGTGGTATTCCAATAACACACAGGACGGTCGTCTTTATATGGTCATTTTTTTTTCTTAATGTAAAAGCTACCATATAATTGGCGCCGATTTTCAGTCATCAAGGGCCCAGGCATGCCGAATGAACCATGCCCCTTTCTATGGTTCGGAAAGGTCATTTTTTCACCCCTTCTTGACATGCATACGGGTAGCAGATTTCCCGGCAACCGTTCCGTATCGTATTGCTTATGTACATATGTACACCAGTAACCGTCCCGGAGCAGGAAAAATTTTCAACGCGGCCATGTCAGACTGATGCATGACTCCGGATGGTGGTACTGGATATGAGCTGGCGGTGAGTCTCTATGGGTCTTCCTTCACTAGAAAACGCCCCTTTCCTTTATAATGGTTTAAAGCAGCCCCATGTCGATAGAATGTGTCCTATTGAAGGAGGTTGCACTCGATATTTTCACGCCTTTCTTAGTTGGGAAACTGGATTGACGACGGGTTGGTGCGGAAGTGTTTGTACAATGGCATGCCAAATTGGGTTCATGGAATTTGTTGGCTGTAACCACGAGGTGCAGGTCGGCCGACTAAGGTGGTAATCTAAAGTGTACCCCGAGTTTAGCGGTTGTGTAAGCTAGTCTTGTGATTACTACTAACAACACTACAGGTATCACGGAAAGTTTACAGTGCCGATACAAAAAGGTCCAAACCTCGGATGAGCATACTCCACCAAGATGTTTCAACATCGACCACAACCCACACCATCAAACGAAACAAAACTTTACATAGAAGCCCCTTGGAATATTCTCTCCCTCCCACGTCAGTGTCCAAGACCAGGCTGTAAGCGGCATAACAACCGTGCAAATCCAGCTCGGACTACATACGTACAAGGCTCTTGTCCCGAAAGTTTGCAGGCAAAGTCGTGGTGCCCACGGACAACCAGATGCAGGAGACGCCGGAGCTGCAGATTTGGGAGTATTTACGATGCGGAATGACGGGGGACGCAATGTGATAAGGCCATGTATGGGTTGGGGCTGAGCCATTTCAAAAATGATGATTATGCAGGAGATGTAAGATTTGGACAAGTACACATACATAGATGTGTTCACCAACTCTTGATACATATGTGCATACATATACATGAATGTGTGTATGGACAATCTACATAGCTTCAGTATACCCCCACGGACATGTATGTATGTACATATGTACATATCCAACGTGGGGGTCTTGACCTCAAAGGGTAACCCAGCTCGCAAAACCTTCAAGCTAAGGCCGACCAGATTCCAAACTCGATCCCTGGTGTATTACGGAAAATTTCTCACAACTTTGTCAGAATCCCATCACGACTTTTATCATCCTAGAGTCCGTCGATACGTATCCCCCGCACTCCTTTTCTAGGTCCGCCCTTGCGTCTTATCTCTAAACCGATGACATCACCATGGCGGCTCTGCTCTGAAGAAACATCTGACCGTTCAAGTATCGGGTCGGACCTAAACCCGGTGAAGAGTTTGTTCCGGATGTTGTTTCACCCCTTTCTTACTTTGTCTTTACAACATTCCATGATATCAATCCCACGCCTGTCAACCGCAATGACCTTGGACGTTCTAGATTACCGGCTTCCTATCCTTTAACGGATGTCTATGCGGGGTCGTATCAAGGATGCACCTGGCGAGAACATTTCTCATCCTTGTGTACAGTGTTCCTTGACAGGCAGAAAGAGATTTTTTTTCAAGTTCTTCCGGGTAATCTGTGGACAGCCCGGATGGAATGGCGGGACACGGGCCTCGGCGATGTCCTTACACAATGTCTGGTTTTTTTTTCTGGAATCCCGCAGCTGCGTGTATATAGGGTAACCTTGACTCGAGAGAGTGCTCCGAGGACACATGACTTTATTCGGTCAATATACCTGATGAAGGAAGAATGTAACTCCGGGATATTGCTTGACAAACGGAGAGGCGAATATCGGGTCGGAGAGTGTCTCAGCCACGGGGGAAATATCCGGGAAGAGTTTTTCGTACCGGAACACGGGGTATGGATATTGATGGCGGCTTGTTTTTAGCGTCGGCGGGGTTACTTTTTTTTGAATGTGTGGCCGATGAGAATCGGACTTGGCGCACACAGACTGGTGGCTCAGACCGGATTTTACCGGATCAACTCCCGTGGATTTTCATGTATGGTCAGGCTATATGCACCTGTGTCCGTGCGATTTAGAGGAGTTGGATAAACGGCGTCGCCGCTATACATTGTACATATATACATGCATACATGTGTGTTCAAAGATTGAGAACGATTTCACTTGCCTCCTTATTACCCGGTGTATCAGAAAAAAGGATGGCTCCTCCTTATTGACACATCAAAAAAAGTCAGATGGGCATATGCTGATATCCACAAATGCCATGGTTACGGGGTACAAGCTAGATGGCCATGCATCTTCCCCGCGGTAGAAATCTGCATGCAGCTTTCAAGCGGGGCTTGGGCTCACAAAGGCAATATAGGATAAAGTCTCTCCACCTCGAAAGACGAAGGCCCGAGACTCAAGGTATAAAGGAAGATGGCAAGTCCGAATCTCACAACGGATTTTGTGTGGCCAAAGGTAGGGCGTACTCCGGCGCCCCGAACGTCAATTTTCATTCACAGTAGCATTGGCGGCACGGGGTAGGTTACATGGATGAATGCACATATGCACATGCATGCACGTCCTGAAGAGATTTTCATGGTACAGACAAGTGTATGTTTGGAAGGAAGTTGTTGAACGTTTCGGTGTTTGGAGTTTGAGATTGACGCAGGATGGGATGAAGGACGGATATTGTTTCCAAGGAAGAATGTCCCGGTGGAGTATATTTCGAAAGACAATGTTGAAAAGGGTTTCGGAACTTGGGCACAGTTGAGGATATGTTGTTTGGGGGGCTCGGTGGTTAAGTCCGTATTTCCATATTGGGAACTTACACAGAAACGGCCACGTGAAGTATCAGTAATGGTGTGTCAAGGTTGCTTGCAAAAGACTGATGTAGATAAAGTGGCTTACATGGCTGTTCTATGGGGGCTTTGGGAAACGACATACCAAGGAAATAGTCAAAAGTTCCGTCTATGCTTTGGGGTTTCCTGATATGGTGATGAAGGTCATGCAAGTCGTACACATCTTCGGAAGATCTTGAGGAACTAGATCAATGCGGTACATAGCAACGTTACCACAGCTGTGAGGCCTCACATTAAGCATGAACTACACAGCCGTCGAATGAGTCTGATGGTAACACAAATTAAGCAGGAACTGAATCCATCCGTCCATCAATGTACTACGGACAACGGTGTTCAGTGTACCATGGTAAGTGGTAAGCAAAAAGACGCAAGCAAAACAATCAACCATAATATACAACTGAATAGTGTATATTAGTTTATCATAACGAGTCGTAACGTTTCTAACCAACCCTAAACCACAATTTTCAGTGAGCCTCACCTTCTTCCAGGCCCAGAGCCACTGGCCTTACCCTTCTCCTTAGGACATTCCGCCCGTCGATGTCCCTTCTCGCCACATCCATGACACTCGATAGCGGCTCTCGCGGCACCGACATTCTTGGACACCCTATTCCCGTTCATCTGACCTGGTCTAACCTCCTTCTTAATCCGCTTATCGCGCAACTCTCTCGCCATGGGGTCTCTGATGGCTTCCCGTTTCTCTTCGCGCCTCCGTTTAGCTTCGGCCATTTGGCGGGCTACAACAGGTGGACGGTAGGCTTGGGAAATCTGTCTGGGGGATTCTTCGAAAATGTGTCGGCCTGATATGGTTTTTATCTTTTTGGGGCGTTTGGATTTGGGTTCTGGGGAGTGGTCGGGTTCAGGTTCAGACTGGGACTTGTTAGTTCTCTTTCGATGATTGGGTAAACCTGTAGCACATACCTCTTCTTCTTCATCTTCTTCTTCCTCCTCCTTCTTGATCTCCTCGTCCCATTTACCAACTTTAACTCTCCCGGTCGCCAAATCATCGTCATGTTCTCCATCACTCTCATCCCCATCAACGACGCCATAACCCACATAAACAAAGCCTACACTTTTCTTCTCCTCCACAGCCCCCGGCAACACCCAATGAGTATCACTCGTCGTCGCAACATGTCTCTCCATAGCCGCCTGCTGTCTCTCTTCCATGTCGCGCACCGCCTTTCTCACTGCATCCGCATGCGCTGCATCATTAGGCGTATCACCCGCGGTTGAGGAGACGGAGGGCGTCGATGGGCCGGAGGTGGTAAGAGCGGCGCGTTGCATGAATTTCATGGTGAGGACTTTGGCAGACATGCCGGCCGGGGTTGCCGGGGTTCCGGTAGTTGAGGGGGGCATGGTGAGTATTTTTGTGTCGCGAATTGGTGTATTTGTGGTGCCAATCAGCGGGTATGTAGTATAAAGATGTTAATTAGGTGCCGCAAAAATCATTATACATAACTCTGTCGCGCATTCGTCTTGTCGCATGAAAATGTCTTATCTTATCGCGCTGATTAATCAGATACCCCCAATTTACCCGAAAGCACAACCCCTGTCTCCAACGTCAAGACAACCTGCCAGGGAGCTTGCGACACAATCGAAGCTAACCACCAGCCGACAACATCGTCAAAATGCCGCCTCTTCGGATTCCCACACGGGCTCTTCGTCCTAGTCTACCCAAGGTTCTCAACCGTAGGGGCAACTCCACCACTGCGACACCCGCAATTCCTCAATGGACTACGCAACAGGCCCCCAACCGTGTCGCTACATGGACGACAAGTCAACAGCCGCGAGCCCGAGCAATGACGGGGCCTCGCTTTGAGCAGACTGATTTTGCCGCGCAGGTGGGTTTTTTTTTTTTTTGTCTTTTCGGGGAGGGTACATGGAGGTACTGGGTAACTAACAAGAGTAGCCTGCTCCGCATTCTGCTATGGAGCTCATCCATGAAGTCCCCGTGACCTGGGTCCATACGAAAACCGTCGTGTGCCAGGGCACAGCGGGGTCCTCGGGACATCCTAGGATTTTCATAAACACGGATAAACCGCAAGTGTGTGTCTGTGGATACTGCGGAACTCCCTTTGTAAGCACACCTCGCCGTCTTATACGCTGCATGTACATACTAACTTCCCCCTAGGCCAATGAACACCACCGTGCTCATATCGAGGCTCAGCCGGAACAGGCTTACCCTCTTGCGTAACTCCACACTCACCACATGCTGCTACAGAACCAGAACAGAATATCCCAGATAACAGACCGTGAGACAGCCACGGATATGTAGTACAAGTACAGAATTACCCTAACCCTATACCCCACTTGTTTATTCAATGACGTTTTTATGTGTGTTTAAAGAATAGCGTTGATGATGTCATGTTGAGTTATATACAACATATTGACATACATAGATACATACAAAATGTCTTGGATGCAAAAGCAGTTCTCTCTGGCCCCACGTGCTCGTGGGTCGTACCTGATCACTGACGAAATTAACAAGGCGATCCCCGAGATCTCGAATTATAAAGTTGGTTTATTACATTTATTCATCCAACACACGTCATGTGCCCTATCTTTGAACGAGAACTGGGATGAAGATGTCCGCGAGGATATGACGGAGGCGTTGGAACGAATTGCCCCGTACGAGGGACCTAAGGGGGAGGAACTATACAGACATAGTGCCGAGGGACGGGACGACATGCCTGTAAGTTTGGAGATATACATCTATACACTCAGAACTAACAGGGACAAAACAGGGCCACATCAAAAGCTCCCTCATCGGCGCCAGCGTCTCCATCCCCATCACCAACGGAAAACTCGTAAGTCTTCATCCGTATTCTTCCCAACTACCCCATCTAACCCATCCACACAGAACACCGGCACCTGGCAAGGAATCTACTACCTCGAATTCCGCACATACAAACACACCCGCAAGATCGTCGCCACCATCCAAGGCGAAAGATTCTAATCGCCCTTCCCAACGCCCACCGTCTTCTGAACACGGCCATCGTCGCCTATGAATTGCATTTCTAGACGCCCGAGAGATATAGGGAGACTTGCGAGACGAGAGCCGTAGGTTTCTTTGTTTTCGTAGAGGTCCGTTAAAGGGATTGCAACGAGCGAGAGGTTGGAAGGGACGTGGAGGGTTCCTTGATTTGGTTAGATTGAGTGGTGGGTGGAGAGATAGCGTACTTACTGTATTCGCCCAATTCAACAAGATATACATCACGAATCTCCTTGGGCACCATGATATGTCCCGGTAAATACGGATACATCACATGATCAAACCCCGTTCTCCACCACCTCTCCAAAAGCTCCGTAACCACCCACTTCTCCTCCGGTTTCTCCTCCGGCTTCTCCTCCACAAGATCACCCCCCCTCCCCCCCTTCTTCCTCCC
>JSUI01005905.1:0-11730 GCA_000833645.1 Huntiella omanensis | reverse complement strand
CCACCCATCCCCGTAAAGTAACAACCCTCTAACACCCCCCACAGGAGGTCGCCAAGAAGCGGTCCCGCCGCACCGTCAAGGCCCAGCGTGCCATCGTCGGCGCCTCCCTCGACGTAATCAAGGAGCGCCGCTCCATGCGCCCCGAGGCCCGCCAGGCCGCCCGTGCCACCGCCATCAAGGAGTCCAAGGACAAGAAGGCCGCTGCCGCCGCCACCAAGAAGGCTAACAAGGCTAAGAACGTCGGCTCCATCCAGAGCAAGCAGGGCGCCAAGGGTGCTCCCGTTAAGGGTGCCTCGAAGGCCCGCTTCTAAACGGTTTCAATGTCTAGGTGAAGTGTTTGTTTGTCGTTTCTCGGTTATCTCTCTTTTTTTTCCCATGCCATAGGGGTTTTTTTATCTTTCCTTTGGAGTCTTGGGGGGGGAGATGGTGAGAGATGATGGGGATACTTTATCGTGGATGTGATTCTTTTTAGAAGTTGCTTTTCGCGGATGTGTAGGGAAGAAACAAAAAAGGAATTAATTCTTGGGAAATGAACTGATGCATTTTTGTTGCTTGAGAATAAAAAAAATTGGATAAAAGGAACCGGTTCTTGTTTTTTTTTTTGTATTTCTTTTTGGAGGGAAAAAATTCCATTTTCTTATCTTGTCACTGGTTGGAGTTTTTTACTTGGTTTTGTGTATAGTGTTGTGTGATCTCTTGTCAGAGAGCACGGAAACATGAAGAGTTTACAGTACTTTGGTTAGAGTATCTGGTTCGTGATGCTAGTGAATGACGTCTTTAAGGTGATGGGATGGGAGTTTTTCACAATGAAGTTGATGTAACCCTACCATTGACCACGTGTAGTGGCGACTAAGAGGCTCAACTGTCAGGCAACGTACCAGCTCGGCTGACCCGACTTAAAGCCGTATCATGTCATTATTTAGGTTGAATAACACAATACATTGCACCAATCACATCACATTGCGCCATTATCAATCTCATATTTTAGGAATTTGTTGAATTGATCACCAAACGACTTCCGCCATCTGTGAATTGTTGTCATTACATCATATCAAAGGGTATGGAAAAGGCGAAATGTGATGTACAGTCAGTAAAGCATAAGCAATTTACGACAGAGCAGCGAGGACACCGTCAGCGCCAGAGTTGGCAATGGAGGTCTTGCCGTGGTCCTGGGCAGCGTAGACGACCTTGCCGTGGTCAATGATGACGGCGAAGCGGCCAGTGCGGGGGGGAGTGGCCCAGCCGATGGTCTGCGACCACTTGGCGTCGAGGTCAGACATGAAGAGCTATTAAGAAGGATAATAGGTTAGTTGGGAGGTCGTTGGGAAAGACGGGGGGGTGTAGAGGGAAGAAGCTTACGATGGAGTCATCGGTGATGTTGTTGGCCTTGCCCCAGCCGGACATGACGAACTCATCGTTGTAGGAGATGAAGATGATCTTGTCAACGCCCTTGGCCTTGATCTCGGCACCCTTCTCGATGTAAGAAGGCAGGTGGTTGGCGGAGCAGGTGGGGGTGAAGGCACCGGGGATGGCAACGACGACAATCTTCTTGTCCTTGGCATCTATAGAGAGTAAGCGTTAGTATTATGTTGATGTTGATGTTGATGGAGTTGGAGAGAAAATTGACGTACCCTTGGACAGATCGTACTTGATGGGGATACCGCAGATGCGGACAGAGGAAGACTCGGGTGCGGGGGGAATCCAGCCGAAGGTGACGCCCTCGGGGAAGTCCTGGCCAACCTGAAGTTCAGACATTGTGTATATGTGTGTATTGAAAAGTGAAGAAAAAGAGGATGTAAATCGTTGCAAGAAGCGATGTAGAAGAAAGAGAAGAAGAACAAGAAAGTGAAAAAACGGCGGGGATTCGTCGCCCATTTGTACTCGGCGCAGGACCCTACGGATGAGAGGGGTTACGGCATGGCTAGTTGCTTAATCATACATAGTATCCATACATAGATACATACGTAAGTGGTAACGGATCCAGCTTTGTCAATCTGTCTGGAAAGCTTACCGAGAAAGGTGGGGCAGGAGGTGGGGTGGGGTGTGTAGATACCGTCTGAATGTGGCAGGAGTGAATGGTGAAGAAGTAACGATTTGCGCTAGATGGGGCGAGAAGACCGTGACCTGGTGGGGGATACGGCGGTTTACGTTTGGAGATGATTATAGAGAAACATTGTCCAGGGGATTCACATGCATCAGGGGCGTGGATGTTGAGGCGAACGGGTGGGTTGACATCTGGCAGTGATGCCATTAATGCCTTTGAAGAGGGGTCAGTCAACAAGAGGTCTAAACGCCTAAAGCGAGACAGTATGTATGTTTGGTATCAGAAAGGCTGTATGGAAACTACAGATCGTGGCTGGCGGTTATTTGTTTGGTTTTCTGTACAAACTATACACGGAATCACGGGTTGGTTACCTGCTCCGTTGAGTTGATTTCCACGGTCGGTGTCAGAGACAGGGATATCGGTGGTTGTTGAGAGGGGCAAAGGTCAAGCTATCGGTTGAGGGGCCGAGATAGCGGGGCTCAGGCCTAACTTGGAGGGGCATTGAACTTTCCTACAGGGGGACATGTAGGCATTAGAAACAAGCTGGAGAAAGGGTTTTATCATCGGTAATCGCTACAAGTTTCCAGCAAGTTCCTACACCCTTCTCAATTCCATCTCATAGTAACAAGGCAAATTCACCCACTCCTGGCCCTGAAAAAAAANAGATAGCGGGGCTCAGGCCTAACTTGGAGGGGCATTGAACTTTCCTACAGGGGGACATGTAGGCATTAGAAACAAGCTGGAGAAAGGGTTTTATCATCGGTAATCGCTACAAGTTTCCAGCAAGTTCCTACACCCTTCTCAATTCCATCTCATAGTAAGAAGACGAATTCACCCACTCCTAGCCCTGAAAAAAATACCTCGGACAGAGCCTCCTTTATTACGCCAAGTCGCCACCCATACAATAAACGCTAGGAGTCAAGAATTTCAACCTCAGGCACTTGATCTGATAAGCAAGACTAAGCTATTTACAAACGACCTAAAGTGGCGTGTACAGACACCCAGTTAGATAAAAAAGGCCGCGCGTCGGTCCTCGGAAGAAGACAGGGCGGTAGGATGGTGAAGACATGGGCATAGTGAGCGGGGTCAATGAGACGGATGACTATCTTGTTACTGGGTGTTAGCGGATGCGCGATGGCGGATGGACAAGCGCTTGGGGTGTATTGATTCTAGATGTTTCTACATTTGTTGGGTAAAGAGATGATGAATCCCCTGCATGTATGTACAGTATTCCCATGAACAGACTAGAAAAAAAAGAGCACATTCAAACAAAAGGACGAATCCTCTACATACAATGTCCTTTTTAAACACCCCATGGGCTGCCGAACTAACCGAATTTTTCACGCCCTTTACCCTGATGTCCTTCTCATGGCCGTAAGCCCGCCAGGCCACTAAGGTTGCACTGCCCATCCTTCCTCGGTTCATCAGCCGTGAGAAACCAGGGCACCCTAAATACTCGGACGTCCGACTTTGAGTGATTTGTCACGGTTTTTGGGAGGCGCCGATGAGATCCGAGTGGTGTTTTGGGAATAAGGAGATTTTAAGAGGGACGTGGGGGGTTGGCGTATGTATGTACTTGATTTTAATATAGCCTATGACAAGATGTTCGTGAAGGGAGTGGGTTATGACGAGTGNCCTTCTCATGGCCGTAAGCCCGCCAGGCCACTAAGGTTGCACTGCCCATCCTTCCTCGGTTCATCAGCCGTGAGAAACCAGGGCACCCTAAATACTCGGACGTCCGACTTTGAGTGATTTGTCACGGGTTTTGGGAGGCGCCGATGAGATCCGAGTGGTGTTTTGGGAATAAGGAGATTCTAAGAGGGACGTGGGGGGTTGGCGTATGTACTTCATTCTAATATAGCCTATGATAAGATGTTCGTGAAGGGAGTGGGTTATGACGAGTGTACTTTATCCATCCTTTGACTAGAGCATATGCAAACTAATGTAATATGTACATACATAAACCACATTCTCTTCCGTACTCGGAGTCCCCAACAAACGTCATGTACCCATAAAACGACGCCTATACACCCCCATCTTTCGGAGAGACTCCGAGAACTGCCTCGAAGCTCAGGCCAGGCACAAAGGAACCAAAGCAAGCGTGGCGGAGGGGCGTATCTCTGCAGAATCGCGGGTCTCCGACATGGTTTGCATGGAGCTAAGCTCGCTTATTCGGCGCTTTCCGGGAGTGAGAAAGAGACCGGTGGGTGGCTGGCGATTAGAGAAGATGGACAGATATGAGTTGGTATTTATGGGTTGTGGATTCGCACAATTTGCGGTAGAGAATATGTTCAGTCGGCTCTTTTGAGAAACCAAAGTCTACATACTTTCAATCACACGGCTGGGAGTCATCTCGTTGGTATGCGGCCGACGGTAGTATCCCAATGCATTCTTAAGAAGGAACTTATGGGTTTTTCATTCTGGAACGGAACGACGGATATCAGGTGGCAGATGTCTGGGTAAGAATGTCAACCAAGATCTGTATTTATTATGACGTCTTGTCAGTCAGGAATGATCAACCCTAGTTGAAAAATGTGTCGCTTAACCCTGGATTTTGATGTCATGGAGATGTTTTGAAGTGGAGTTTTGGTTGACTAAACAAACAAGAGAAGAAAGTTTGGTACCGGTTGTGAAGACCCAAGTTGTGACCTAGAATTCCCTTGGTAGTGTATGATGCGGTGGCTGTTGATAACCACGGGTTGTGATTTTGAGTTTTACCAAAGAAGGGTTCTACTTACTTGAAGCTCATAAACCCCTTGCNAAGCAAGCGTGGCGGAGGGGCGTATCTCTGCAGAATCGCGGGTCTCCGACATGGTTTGCATGGAGCTAAGCTCGCTTATTCGGCGCTTTCCGGGAGTGAGAAAGAGACCGGTGGGTGGTTGGTGATTAGAGAAGATGGACAGATATGAGTTGGTATTTATGGGTTGTGGATTCGCACAATTTGCGGTAGAGAATATGCTCAATTGGCTCTTTTGAGAAACCAAAGTCTACATACTTTCANGTCATCTCGTTGGTATGCGGCCGACGGTAGTATCCCAATGCATTCTTAAGAAGGAACTTATGTTTTTTTTTTTCATTCTGGAACGGAACGGCGGATATCAGGTGGCAGATGTCTGGGTAAGAATGTCAACCAAGATCTGTATTTATTATGACGTCTTGTCAGTCAGGAATGACCAAACCCTAGTTGAAAAATGTGTCGCTTAACCCTGGATTTTGATGTCATGGAGATGTTTTGAAGTGGAGTTTTAGTTGACTAAACAAACAACAGAAGAAAGTTTGGTACCGGCTGTGACCTAGAATTCCCTTGATAGTGTATGATGCGGTGGCTGTTGATAACCACGGGTTGTGATTTTGAGTTTTACCAAAGAGGGGTTCTACTTACTTGAAGCTCATAAACCCCTTGCGTTTTGAATAAAACCTTGATGTGAGGGGGTTCTTTATAGTCAATATAAACATGTTTGTTGATGTTTATGAGAAACATGGCATGAATCTGTTATTTGAATGGTCACGACATGCGGGTGTGACTGGAGATCTGTTCCGGCGCGGTTGCATGTAAACAGTAACTCACAAGGGATACTGAACAAAACAAAGATGAAGGAACCCTAACGTATACTAAGTATGAAGATGATGTCGGTAAATCAGCCGGAATTCACACCATCAAGAGAACAATCCCATCACTGAACTTGGCCTTACTAAATTAGGANATGCGGTGGCTGTTGATAACCACGGGTTGTGATTTTGAGTTTTACCAAAGAAGGGTTCTACTTACTTGAAGCTCATAAACCCCTTGCGTTTTGAATAAAACCTTGATGTGAGGGGGTTCTTTATAGTCAATATAAACATGTTTGTTGATGTTTATGAGAAACATGGAATGAATCTGTTATTTGACTGGTCACGACATGCGGGTGTGACTGGAGATCTGTTCCGGCGCGGTTACATGTAAACAGTAACTCACAAGGGATAACGAACAAAACAAAGAGGAAGGAAGAAGAAGAAGAACCCTAACAGACTAAGTAACAGACTAAGTATGAAGATGATGTCGGTAAATCAGCCGGAATTCACACCATCAAGAGAACAATCCCATGACTAAACATGGTCTTACTAAATTAGGACATGGAGATGGCTCGAAGATTCAGGTACCAAGACTAGTATTAGTAGTGCAGTTGCTGAATTAGGAAATTTTTGGTGACGGTGGGTTTGATGGCGTGAAATGTGGGTGGTGATGGGCGTACAATAATTCCACAATTCGGCAGTGATGAATGGTTGTATACAAGGAAGCTTTTGATGTTGTACCGGATGTGACAAGCGGGGTGCGTGGGGTAGTATGTATGTATGTATGTATGTACTTACAACATAAGTGTTGACTACTAAGATCGTCGTCAGTTATGGTTTGCCCATCGTGGGTTAAGGTGCCGAGTGTTTGGGTGTAAGGAGATTATGTCTGATTACCATGGTTTTTGATCACACGATATCCCTAGACTCCAGATTTGAACCGTCGTATCTCGTGGATATCATAGAGGGCGTGAACGGTCACTTGTACATATGTACATACGTAGCCCTGTATCGGAAACCCCCACCAATAGCAGCCCATAATTGATGCCACCCGAAAACACGCACGGCTGGCGAAAATAATCCAGTAAAAATACATACTCTATACCCGGTCACATCGTATCTTGTACTGTTCATCAGTCCGTCATCAATACAGGCTGTCCACGTTGACTTCAACATGCATTACTGTAACTTGGTGAGTGATTTTGATGGTCAGCGATATCCCTTACAGTTGTAGGATGTTTATCCCTAGAAGGTCTGAATAGAAGAGGTCTTTGTTGATCATCCAAGGGAGATACCTCACAACCAAAGCTGATGGGCATTTTCTTTCCGGGTTGTGACATGAACTGACACGGGCGACATGCCAATGTGATCAAGCGGGACGGACTGGAGTGGGCATGAAGACTATGTACTGTAAGAAATGCAGTGCGGAAGGAACTGACGGTAGTCTAGTTTACTCTGGAATAAGATTGAATTTTTGTCCNGCTGTCCACGTTGACTTCAACATGCATTACTGTAACTTGGTGAGTGATTTTGATGGTCAGCGATATCCCTTACAGTTGTAGGATGTTTATCCCTAGAAGGTCTGAATAGAAGAGGTCTTTGTTGATCTACCAAGGGAGATACCTCACAACCAAAGCTGATGGGCATTTTCTTTCCGGCTTGTGACATGAACTGACACGGGCGACATGCCAATGTGATCAAGCGGGACGGACTGGAGTGGGCATGAAGACTATGTACTGTGAGAAATGCAGTGCGGAAGGAACTGACGGTAGTCTAGTTTACTCTGGAATAAGATTGAATTTTTTTCCCATCATTTGGATTTACTCCTACATGGTATCCTACACCGTCGGTAAACAAGAAAAAAGTAACCACAGAGAAACGTGGAAACCCGTCAACCGAACCACCATCCGGTATCACAACCATCCCATCCAAAACCCGCATCTCAGGGCGTCAAAAAGAAAAAGCCCCGCCCCTTCACTGAATCTACATACATACAGCTAACTTTCCAAAATCCAAGGGATCCATCAAAAATTCTTACTTCCAAAACATAACAACGAAGAACCACCACAGGGCTTTTTTTCTTCTTGTGCGGAGAATATCCCTGGAAGTTCACGACCAACTTCTGTGGCTTGGTGATGTGACCAAGGACAGAGACCGGAAGGGAGTGAGGGAGGAAGGAAGAAAAAAAAAAAAAAGAGGGAGAGGGCTTGAAGTCCCTTTGCCGTCAATATTTATGAAGAGGGTTCGCCCTTTTCGAGGGNATGGGTTGGCGTTGTTTCTTCTTTTCTTCATCGTTTTGTTGGGTTGCTTGTTCTGGCTTCGTTGGTGATAGTTTACTTTGAACTATTCACTAGTTTCTTTTCTTACACTCCTTTCCCTTGATATCATAGCTATACGTTGTGTTCTTCGAAATCACTTGTTTCCAGTTTCTGTTACACTCCTTGTTCACTATTACCGTCTACTTTGGAATACCTTTTTACTTGTTGTTTTCTCGTTCTTCTTCTACTTGATACTGAAATTTACTTGGTCATACGGTATCAATCCTCTTCCGTCGTTGCCAGTAAACCAGCTTCCAAAACATCCCACCGTCACCAAGTCCCCCTCAAACCGGCGTACAAAGCCAAGACTTGCAGCATTATCGACCCGTTATTGTCGTATAAACGATACAAACTTGTTTATCTGGCTAGCGCTACTCGACCCTTTTTGTTCTTTATATCTCCCTTGACATTCGTTCTTTCCCTTCAGCTTCTTTTCTTTATTCACTTTCTTGTTAACAAATCCGCCACAATGCCCGGTCCTTTATTCATGATCAAGCCTCTCATCCCACTAACGGCCGATGAAATTTCCCGTTTCGACCAAGATGACGCACATAGTCCCGAAAAGAAGAAGTGGACACTATCCCGCACGCCCTATCAAGTTCCCAGCCAACTAAGCTTCGACCGCATGGCCAATGGGAACCTTG
This sequence comes from Huntiella omanensis, assembly GCA_000833645.1. Taxonomy (NCBI): domain Eukaryota; kingdom Fungi; phylum Ascomycota; class Sordariomycetes; order Microascales; family Ceratocystidaceae; genus Huntiella; species Huntiella omanensis. The sequence goes on along the minus strand of JSUI01005905.1, from coordinate 3,172 downwards.
AATACGTGAGTTCGCATCTTCTTTGCCCCCTCCCGATGCAAACACTAACACACCGCAGCCATGCACCAACAGGGAGTTCCTGGATTACCTCCTCTACATGGAGTCATCCGCCGAGAACCTTCAATTCTGGACTTGGTTCCGTTCCTACCAACGACGCTTCTTCGAGGCTACCCGTGGTCGTAACATTTACTCCCCGACCTCTCAACTGTCGTGTGCCGTGACCCTCGCTGAAGGTGAAGGGGAAATGACCGACGATGAGACAAAAGCCGCTTCAGGCCATGAAGTTGAGAGAGTCGACACTCAGGAAATGAACAGGGAGAAGACCACTGTGCTGGAAAGCTCCAGGGAGACTGGTACTTTGAGACCACTTACTCCTGCAGAGGCTAAGACCTTGTGTGATCCCGAACAAGATGGTACGTACCCAGACATGTCTCTTCATGAGGTGCATTTGACTAATAGCCCTAGACATGCGTTCTTACCGCGAGGAAATGGACCGTGTGATTGCAACCTACGTCATGTCCACCGCCCGTCGCCAACTCAATCTTTCGTTTCAAAACCAAAAAGCCCTACTTAGCACTCTATCCTACACATCCCACCCAGACGCCTTAAACCCTCTTTCCAACGGCACCGAGATCGCCCTACGAAAGAAGAGCTACCCCGCCTTCATCAAATGGTCCCTCTCCAACGCCAACCAAGCCCGTCTCTGCGCCGTCAAATCCTCCGGCCTCCTCCTCGTCATGTTCAGCCTCCTACTCAACCTAGTCCTCATCCTCAGCAGCGCCAACCGTGGTTTCCGCGGTCTTTCAGTCCCCGGGATGTTTCTCGGCTGGATAATGACCCTCTGTTCCCAACGAGGTCTCTGCTTCTTCCTTTTCCTTTCCGGTCGTCACCAGCTTCGTCCATGGGAACAATTCATGGATGAAGAAGCAGTTGCTATCCGTAATAAGGAATCCCTGGCGCCTTTTGGCCCGGCGAATACATATGCNCATCCTCAGCAGCGCCAACCGTGGTTTCCGCGGTCTTTCAGTCCCCGGGATGTTTCTCGGCTGGATAATGACCCTCTGTTCCCAACGAGGTCTCTGCTTCTTCCTTTTCCTTTCCGGTCGTCACCAGGTTCGTCCATGGGAACAATTCATGGATGAAGAAGCAGTTGCTATCCGTAATAAAGAGTCCCTGGCGCCTTTTGGCCCGGCGAATACATATGCTGAAGATGAGTGGCTTGCTAAGTACGAAGGGCGAAGTCTCATGGCTAAGGTCTTTGATCGGACGGAGAAGATTAAGGAGGGTGCTATGATTAAAGTACAAAGCAAGGTGGTTCTTCAGAATATTGGGATTTCACTGATTTTGGTGGCAGGCACCATTGGTATCTTGTTAGCTATACCAGCTGCTGCATTGTTTTAGGGGGGTTCACATCCGTTGTCACGATTGTTCATGATTGTTCTTCTACTTTTTTTCTTTTGGCGTTTGGTTGGTCTATTTACTTTAGGTTTTCCTTTCTTGTATAGTATCGAAATTGATTCCCTTTAAGTTTTCCAAAAAAAAAGAAACATACAACACCGGGTATTCGCACGTGGTCACCCACCGTACTACTAATCCAGCGCTCTGTGGCTTGACTATGGGGGAGCAGACGGGACCCCGTATTTTCCGCAGGCTATGGTCGTATGTACCGGTGTTTTGCCCTAGAAGAAGTTATATATCCAACGACCCACCAAGTGTCGATTCCGTCTGTGAAACCATCAATATCGACGTCTTAAAGATGACGCCTGGGCTATCACATGCATGTACACTTCCCCCCGGATAGCCAAATGCCCCGCCCGAGAAGACCTCTCCTGTATATCCCCTAGAAACATGGCCGGTATCATGTCTCCCTTAGCTGAATCTACTAGGTGACAGGTTTATGCATGCATGTATCATCATGTCACGATCCTTCTACGCATGTATGTCTCTGGTCTCTCAGCTTTGCTCCAATCAAGATGCAAGATATACTCACTTGACAGTCTCATATACAGACATCAGCGCTATAACCGATGTTTAATATCCAGTCTAGAACCCGTCATCTCTAAGACGGAAAATGACCTTCCTCATTACTTTCGTGTAAAAACCTTACAAGTAGCACCCTAACCCTAAATACAGCAAAACCCACATCTTTCGAGATAAGTTTTCCCTAACCATCGAAATGGCAAGATGGCCGAGTTGGTTATGGCGTCAGGTTAAGGTCGTTCCTTAACGCAAGTTTCCTGATGGAGAAATCCGCCTGGGTTCGAGTCCCAGTCTTGTCAACATTTCTTTTTGTCTTTTTGCGGTTGGCTTTTTTGGATTGAACGGTCACGATTGTTGGGAGTTGTACCTTTTTTGTGGCCGAAAGAACGTTTTTGTCAGGGCGGTTCTTCATGCTTGGTGTGTACGGGATTATCGGAATAAAGAAATGTAGATGTTTAAACATTACCTGCCCTAAATTCCCCTCCCCAAATGCCCAAACTCCTTATTAAAAGCCCTCCCAATAACCATCCTCCGGATCTCCGATGTCCCCGCCCCAATCTCATACAACTTGGCATCTCTCAAGATTCTCGAAACCGGCATCTCCTCCATATACCCCATCCCACCCAATAACTGCACCGCATCCAACGCAACCTCCGTAGCTCTCTCCGCCGCATACAAAATCGCACCAGCACAATCTTCCGTCTTAACGATGCCTTCTTCATCTACCGTCCGCGCTGTATCATATGTATATGCAGCCGCGGCTTTCATCTTGGTGTACATATCCGCAAGCTTACCCTGAACTAACTGGTTCTCGGCAAGCATCTTGCCAAATTGTTTGCGGGTGTGGACATATGGTAGGACAACGTCCATTGCGCTGGCCATTAGACCTAACGGGCCTCCGGAAAGAACTAGTCGCTCGAGATCGAGACCGGACATGAGGACTTTTACACCTTGGTTTTCCGCCCCGAGGATGTTTTCTGTTGGTACGAAGACGTCGGTGAATATTAGTTCGCCCGTGTTACTACCGCGCATACCCATTTTGTCCAGCTTGCGGAGACAGGTGAACCCCTCAGTGGCGGTGTCGAGGATGAAAGCTGTGATGCCGTTCTTTGGGGCGACTTTGTTATCTGTCTTGGCGTAGACGACTAGTGTATGTGCATCAGGGCCATTGGTAATCCACATTTTTGACCCG
>JSUI01005904.1:0-11624 GCA_000833645.1 Huntiella omanensis | reverse complement strand
AGTGACTAGCCATCAGACAGGGCAGAGGCTGACGGATGTCACCAGTACTAGACTTTTATAGGTGGGGATGGTAGAATAGTGTGTGTGCTTATTTAGTATCCTTGTTGAGTTTTCTCAAGAAGGGAAAGAAGATGACAGAGATGAGATGATATAACCAAACTGTCCAAGTCACATTTACCACAGTACACTCCAGTTATCCATCGCATGTAATTTAAAGTAGCCGGGGCGCAGCTGATTTCAGAAGTTCATTTCACGAATAAATATTCTGACGTCACTAGGCCCAACACCTTCGTCTCCATGTTCACAATACGGTGGAGTACAAGCTACGATTGGCGTTTACTCTCGCAATCCTTGCGCATCGAGGGCCAAGACACACACAGAGAGAGAGATTGGCGAGTAGAAGTAGTTTGAGTTTCATGCACTATGAGTTTACACGGGACTAGTCTGTACTACATCATTGGCCCGTTTACATACGGAGGCGGTCTGCGAGCCACCACAGTAGGTCGGACATGGTGCACTTAGAGGCACGCTTGAATGTGGGGGGGGGGGGGGGTTCAAAAAGCGAAGAAGCAGCAACTGGATCCGGGGAAGGCTTTGTGGAAAAGTATGACATGGAGGAAGGCTATAAGGCTGCGGAAGAAGTTGACTATGAGTGAGAACCGGGGTTTAACTTGACTGCGAACTGGCGGGAGTCTGTTACTGAGGTCAGACGGTGAACTTAAAGACTAAGATACATTATGTTGGTCAGCATGATAGATCATAGTGTGTTAGACGAGCCGGCGTCGATGTCTACCTACCTACAACTACTCGAGGTACGCGGTGTCATTGTCATGCTAAATAACACACACAGACAATACATCTCTAGAGCTCGCATAATAATGGTGGTATACCGTGGCTAACATGTAAGAAGATTGTTGTGAGAGAGCCACCACTTGTCATGGGCTACACCGTTATGTGGTTTCCAACCAGCACATCACCACACGGGATGTTATTACTATGGTAATATCAACGGTTGTGTTTGACTGATGCAAGGATATCCCAATGATACCAGACCTTGTGAAACATCATCACAATCTCGAGTATTCATCCCATGTGGCCGAAGGTCTATAGTAGGGTATATTAACCCTATAGACATTGAAATTCTCTCAATACATGGTGACAATCAATCATTCATTCAATACTTGTATAACGTGAACTCATAATCCAGCGACAAAATCATGCTCCGCACTATAACCCGCTGCGCGCCGCGCCCTCGGGCCCTCAAGCCGGCTCCCCGGCCCAGTCAAATCCCGTTAATCCGTCCCCGCTCATTCACCAGTTCCGGCGCCAACAGCAGCAGCCATGCCTCCGTTCCGCCTCCACCTCACGGTGTCTCGGCGATTTCCCCGTTCGTGACGGAATTAGATCGGATTGCACCGGCGTTTGACATTGAGGGGAGTCAGGTGCGGGTGATTAAAGCACCTGCAGAGTTTTACCAGACTTTGAAGGTAGGGATGGATTCATGAGGTTAGAAGGATTGAAGCTGATGATTTTGTAGGATAAAATTAGAAGTGCGAAGAAGAGGGTTTTCTTGTCGACTTTGTATATTGGGAAGAGTGAGCAGGAACTGGTACGTAGAGACGATTGTCGAAGTGGATGGTTATCTGACGACAGTAGATTGATACGCTTCGTGATGCACTTGCGGCGAATCCGGACTTGAGAGTTAGTGTGTTGACGGATTGTCTTCGGGGAACTCGTGAGGCACCCGCTAAATGCTCTGCTTCTTTGCTTGTTGGATTGGCGGAGGAGTTTGGCGAGAGAGTGGATATCCGGATGTATCATACACCGAATCTCACGGGCCTTAGAAAGAAGTATATCCCGAACCGGATTAACGAGGGATGGGGTCTTCAACATATGAAGTTGTATGGTATTGATGATGAGATCATTCTTTCTGGGTAGGATATTCTCTGGACTTGAAAGGGAGAACGTTGCTGACTTTTCTAGTGCCAACTTGTCTTTGGATTACTTTACCAATCGCCAAGACCGCTATCATCTGATTTCCTCACCGGAAGTAACTGACCACTATAGTCAAATCCACGAAGGTGTTGCCTCCCTTTCGTATAAGATCATCCCCAGCAGTAACGAAGCTGGATTTGAACAGTCATGGCCTAATCCTTGTCCATCCCCATTAGAGTCTCCCGAGAAATTCATTTCTCACGCCACAAGTACTCTTTCTCCTCTGATCCACCCCACTACTCCACCATCTGCTCCTCCTAAGAACACCCGGTTATACCTCTTGACCCAGTTCACTCAACTTCTTCCCCCATCTACATCAACTGAACTTCCAGCTGTAACCCACCTATTGAAAACCCTCGCAGGCCCAGCATACAAGGACTCACAATGGACATTCACAGCTGGCTACTTCAACCCTGCCCCATCACTAACCCGTCTGCTCCTCGCCACATCCAGCTCCGCAACAGTCCTCACCGCCTCTCCCAATGCCAACGGTTTCTACGGGTCAAAGGGTATTTCCTCCATGCTTCCACCCGCATATACCGTTCTCCTACGTAGATTCCTCCGCTCGGTCAAGGCGGCAGGTCGTGAAGATATCACCCTTAAGGAATGGAAACGCGGCTGTGTAACAGAGCCAGATGGTTGGACTTACCACGCCAAGGGTATGTGGGTGACTTTACCTGGGGAGAAGAATCCTGCCATCACCATAGTGGGTAGCTCGAATTATACCAAGAGAAGCTACACCCTGGATCTAGAAGCGGGTGCATTGATTGTCACTAGGGACGAAGGCTTGATGGGGAGACTTGGTGAGGAGGAGAAGTGGCTTCAGGAATATGCTAAGAAGACTACCTTGGATGACCTGGCCACGACAGAACGGAGAGTCGGCCTACATGTGCGGTTAGCCATGTGGTTTGTTTCCGCTGTTGGAGGAGCCTTATAACAGCTTAATGTTTTGTAAAACACTGTAATATTAGTTCAAAAATCACATCATCAATCGTGAAGCGAAACAAGTTACATTTAATGTACAAAACAAAGTCCCAGCCCACTGCCGCGAACCCGTCATAAACAACTCTAATAATACACTGATAATGACAATCTCCCCGTCTACTTCTTCGTCCACTTGCGTCCGTTGGACAACCCCCGAATACGCTTGGTATACTTCCACAAATGCTTGTACTTGGGACCTTGTCTCTTGGCTTCCCAACCCTTCGCCTTTCTTGGCGTCTTGAGCGAGCGAACACGCACCCGTCTGAAGACAGTCTTCACCCCCTCGTAACCATTCCGCTCCATGACACCCGCCATCGTAGCATCCCACTCAGTCCGGAACATGCTGAAACCAATGGGTTTAGCGCCCGTCTTGCTCATGAACGACTTGAGTGAGAAGCCCAAACGCTCGTTGTACCGCTCCTTCAAAGCCGCGGCGTCCAGTGGCGTCTCGGCGGAGGTCTGCTCGAGAACGACCACGGCCAGACGGTGGTATGGAGCACCCTGGTGGGCATACGGTGGCATCCACTTGTGGACAAGCTGAGCCTCGTCCCTAATGAAAACCAGGGGGATGGAAGTCTTGGTGGGATCCAGAGGGATGTTCACAGCGAGGAAATGGCACCGCTTGGCGAACGAGTCATTCGCGACATCGGGCACATCCAGATCGACAACGGCAACGGACAGTAGGCGTGGACCGGGAGTGAACAGCTGGACGTTCAGACGGGCGGGAACTTCACTGACGGCGGAAGAAACGACGTTTCCGGGGGCTACCTTGCGACGCTGGAAGTGCATCTTGACGTCGGCGGTGATGTCGAGCTTAGGAAGCAAATCGGGGACGATTTTGAACTGAGCAATACGCTGCTCAGTGACTTTGCGGTGGTAGGCGCGCCATTGGCGGTCGGCGAGATACCGGTAGATGGGCTTGTTCATATCAGCTACGTACTGTTAGTTCCTGTATCTTTTATATCGTATATTCCAAACTTACCAAGGCCATCTTCCAAGCGCTTCCGCACAACAGGGTCGTTGATATCAGCGAGAATCTCTAATCTTGAGATATAGTCGCTAATCCACTTAATCTTGTTATCCCTCGTCTGCACTCCCTTCTTAAACTGCGAGCCATCCGATTTTTTCAACGCCTCTAGCTTCTCCGAAGCCCTTTTCAACTCTTTCAACTTCTGCTCCCGATCAGCAATCAAAATCTTGCGAGCCTCCTGGAAACATTGATACGGCATCTGTTCGAACGGGACATTCGGCGCTGTGCGTATAGCTGCCCGCATACGACGGGATCCCACAGGTGGAGTACCCTTCTTCAACAGTGCCAGCTCAGCCGCCTGGCTCATGACCGTGAACGGGTCGAGGTCGAGAGGGTCAGTCGGCGCATCAGGGGCGGGTGTAGTTGGGACGACGGGGGTCTCGGCGGCGGGAGTAGTCGGGGCGGCGGGGGTCTCGGTGGGACGAGCAATAGAGGTACTGAATGGGCGGAAGGGGAGACTCCGTGGGCCGCTGGTGGGCAGCGCGCGGAAGAGGGAGCGGGACATATTGGCTGCGGTTTCTCGTGGTGTCGCCTGGCGCGGGGCTGGTCCGTTCGGCACGGAGCTTGTGACGATATCCTAGACGGACCGGCTATAAAATTTCCAAGCAGTGCTGGGTTCCACTTATTGGTAATTGGGGTTAATATTGACTACATAGGGTTGTAGACCAGCTACACAGTCAGCTGTCGGGGCCCCTGCAGCTGGCAAAGTGGGATGTTACCATTCTTGGAAATTTAGGTCACCGCCTTTTAGACCGGCAGTAAAAAAAGTTTGGGCGGATTTTGGCGATGGAGGATTTGGAGTGCGCTTTGAGTGCGCTTTTTGGGTGTTTAACATTTTGACTTTTGTCGTTTTTTTTTGTTTAAATACATTGCCTTGAGCAAATATCGAATTCATCATGGGTTCTTCCAAGGCTTCATCTTCCAAGAAGGTGCTTTTTGAGGACTCTGAGAGCGAGGGTGAAGGTGGTGCTACTCTTACCTTCAACAAGTCCTACGCCGAGAAGCACGAGTACGAGAACAAGCTCAAGGAGCGTCATCAACGTGAGTCTATGAAATACTATGTATAACCGAGGCAATCACCTAACACATATATATCATGTAGTCGAAGAAAAGTTCAAGCGCGAAGGCCGCGATCTCGACAACCTTGATGAGTCCTCTGAGTCGTCCTCAGACAGCGAAGAGGAAGACGAAGACGGTTTCCTTGCCACCGAGGCTCTCGATGCCGAAATCTCCGCCACTTTGAATGCCATTCGTCGCAAGGACCCGCGCATCTACGACAAGGATGTCAAGTTCTACTCGGAGAAGACGGAAGACGCCGACGATAAGCCCAAGGAGAAGCCGCTTTACCTTAAGGATTACCACCGCGAACAGTATAAAAAGGGTGCCATAGAAGCGCCTGATGTTGTGGAGGATGATGATGCTCCCATGACATACACCCAGGAGCAGGATGCCTTGAAGAAGAGCATTGTTTCTGAGATCCAGGCTGCCAATGCCGAGGATGACAGTGACGATGGAGAGTTCCTCAAGAAAAAGCCCTCCAAGCAGGCTGTCCTCTCCGCTGAAGGTGTCCACCCCGACCGTGCTGGTGCCGGAAAGAAGACTATCACCGAAATCGACATTGCCAACGCCGACAAGAACCCCGAAGCCTTCCTCGACTCTTTCATGGAGGCGCGCGCCTGGACTGCCGGTCCTGATGGATCTAACTGGGATGCCTTTGACAGTGACGATGACGATGGTGAATTGGAGTCCGCGGAACAATTCGAGCATGCGTACAACATGCGCTTCGAGGACCCTACCAAGGCCAATGAAGTTCTGCAGACATACTCCCGTGTTCTGGTAAACGACAAGTCTATGCGCAAAGAGGAGAAGAACTCCAGAAAGCGCGCGCGTGAGGCGGAAAAGCAACGGAAAGAGGAGGAGAAGAGACAGAGACGGGAGGAGCGCATGCGGTTGAAGAAGCTTAAGTTGGAGGAAATGCAGCACAAGCTTGACATGATCCGGAAGACTGCCGGTGCATGGGGCAAGCAGCTCAGTGAGGAGGAACTTCTCAAGTTCCTCAACGATACCTATGAGGATGAGAAGTGGGAGAAAGAACTCACTGCTCGTTTCGGCGAGGAGTACTACGCCCAAGAAGATGCCGAGATGGGCAGTGGTGACGACGAAGACGAGGAAGTCGAGGATGCTGGTGGCAAGAAGACCAAGAAGCCCAAGAAGCCAACATGGGACGACGACATTGACATTTCCAAGATTGTCGGTGAGCAAGAAGAAGTGCCAGAACGGGTATTCTCTGTGGCAGACCTGGAAGATTCAGAGGGCGAAGAGGAAGAGTCCCGGCCTGCTAAGAAGCGGAAAACGAAGGCTGAGAAGGCCGCCGCTGCCGCTGACCGGGCAAAACTTTCAAAGATTGTTGATATGCAATTAGATATCGCCGATCCCGACGCCCTCGCTCTCCCATCAAGACGGAAACGTCACCGGGAGACTGCTACCTTCCGGTACCGTGAGACATCTCCCAACTCATACGGTCTTACCGCCCGCGACGTGCTTCTCGCCCCATCGGATACCGCGTTGAAGAAGTTTGCTTCGATTAAGAAGTATGCTGAATGGAGACTGCCAGAGCAGAAAGAGGCGGATTCCAGACGGTTGGGCAAGAAGTCACGTCTTCGCAAGTGGAGACGTGAGGTGTTTGGTCGGGACTATGAGAAGAAGGGTCCTACATATGGCTTTGCTGAGTTGTTGAAGGCCAAGCAGACTGAAGAGAAAGAAAAGAGAAGAAGTGGAAAGAAAGCTGTTGAGGATGATGATGAGGAAGTTAAAGTCCGGAAGGAGGATATCAGAGGGAAGGAAGGAGAAGGAAAGAAGAAGAAGAGAAGAGGAAAGAAGAGAGCGGCCGAGGTTGAGGCTGAAGCATAGGTTTCTTTGTAATTGTTTGTATTTTTGTTTTTGTGCTGCAAATAGAACCAAAACCATCTATTCTATACCCAATCTATATAAACTTGAAAAAAAAAACAGCAAAAGTCCACCTGTTCGTCAACTATCACATATGTTCAAAACTGCCCCATACATTCCCCATATCCATTAATCCCCCGGCACTCCCCGAGCCCTGTGCCCCCTCCATCTCCGGCGGCGGCTCCATATTAAAAGGCATAAACCACGCCGAAGAAGCCTCCGGACCAAACCCCAGCCCATCAACATCCCTCCGCACCGTTTGCGCCCCGAGCAGACCGGACCCGGAGGCTGGTGGGATTTGGATTGTAGGCATTTGCCAGGCGGCTGCGGCTTGGCTCATTTGTTGTTGTGCCGGGCCAGTGTGGTGTTGTGGGACGATTTGTTGTTGGGGAGGGGCCATGTTCATGTCCATGTTATATGCGTTGAGGACGAGTTGGCGGTCAAGTGGTTGGACGATGTTGCCGGCTTGTTGGAGGGACATAGCGTACATTTCGGGGCCGGGGAAGAACGGGCTCATTTGTTGGGGAGTAGCGTGCATGGATGTGAATGATTGTGGGAGTTGTGGTTGTGGAGATATCGGTACGGGATGGGAAAGTACTTGTGCGGGGATCTGTTGAATGGGGACTTGTGGTGGAGGCGGTTGACTTGGACCGAACGGGTCGTTTTCCCCTTGGATACCTGTACTTCGTCTAGGCACACCCGGTGCGATTTCCCGAGCCTGCGACGGCTGGGAAATATGCACATCGATGATCTGACCAAGCTCATTCACCGCCTTATTGAACCCTCTACTCATATCAATCGGACTTGGCTGCTGCGAAACAACCGCGGGACTCGTCGACGCAGGAGTCTGTGATGCCCGTCCTTCACTACCCTGTTCACTCCGCACGACATTTTTCCGATTCGCTTTTCTTTTGGCTGGCGGCTGGTGACTTGTTCCTCCGGCCTTGAAGAAATCTTCTACCGTTGCCAGGTTAGGTCTTTCTTCCAAGGCGGCATCGGCTCCGGTGTCGATGAGGGTTTTGGGAGTTTGTGGTTGGTCTGCCGCTACGCCGTGGGGATATTGCGCAAACCAGTCACCGTAAAGTACCGGTGGGTCAGCAGTACGGTCCTCCTTACTGACACCATGAGAGACTGCCTCGGCGTGTTTCCGGTATTGTTCTCTGAGATTCTCTGACATCCAGTGGAACATTCCCCAGTACTTCTTCATGCGGCCAAGGTACCGTACATTTACCGCTAAATTCTTCTTTGCGCGGGCTGTCACAACGGGGTTTCCAGAGAAGATATTGAGAATGTGGATGGTACTTGATGAGAAAGCAACGTACCCTGCAAACGGCGCAGTAACGAAATGAGTCTCTGCATCACGGAGTAATTCTGAGATCCGATCAGCCGCGGTAAACGCCTTTTCGCGGNTTTTAATACCCAGTCACGCGGAGTACTTGCAACGACCTCTGGTGATGGCGGTTTACCCAAAAGAATGCGACTAAGAAACAGGATATTCTGCTGAAGCGCAATATGCATCAAAATGAATTGATTTGCAATATTCTCACTCCGATGAACCTGGATATTCTCAGGCGAATACACCAACGTCTCCGGCAAAGTATTCAACAAGTCCTCAGACTCCGCGGCCAACTTTGCATATCCCGATTCTGGCGAACAAATGGGGAACTGATCACGGAGTTTCCCTCCACAGTTAACATACATTGTAATGCGANGTGTTTCCGGTATTGTTCTCTGAGATTCTCCGACATCCAGTGGAACATCCCCCAGTACTTCTTCATGCGACCAAGGTACCGTACATTTACCGCCAAATTCTTCTTTGCGCGGGCTGTCACAACGGGGTTTCCAGAGAAGATATTGAGAATATGGATGGTACTTGATGAGAAAGCAACGTACCCTGCAAACGGCGCAGTAACGAAATGAGTCTCTGCATCACGGAGTAATTCTGAGATCCGATCAGCCGCGGTAAACGCCTTTTCGCGGACTTTTAATACCCAGTCACGCGGAGTACTTGCAACGACCTCTGGTGACGGCGGCTTACCCAAAAGAATGCGACTAAGAAAGAGGATGTTCTGCTGAAGTGCAATATGCATCAAAATGAATTGATTTGCAATATTCTCACTCCGGTGAACCTGGATATTCTCAGGCGAATACACCAATGTTTCCGGTAAAGTATTCAACAAGTCCTCAGACTCCGCGGCCAACTTTGCATATCCCGATTCTGGCGAACAAATGGGGAACTGATCACGGAGTTTCCCTCCACAGTTAACATACATTGTAATGCGACCCCACAAAGCAATGACTTTAACCAGGTAAGCCGCAACGCCCATATTCGCCTGCGTATCTTCCGGTCCCCCTTCATAATCTGGACTAGGTACATCTCCAGCTAAATCCTGGGTAGAAGCCGCCACGCCCAATTGGAAGTAACTTTCCCTCACGGGCAATGGAATCTTGATACTCTCCTCCATGATGAACATTGGTCTCTCAGTCCCCGAGGAATTCAACCTGTCCATCAAGAAACAAGCCCACATAGTTCGCCTTCGAATCTCTCTATCCACAAAACTCAACTCTGGTTTATCCCCCGTTGGATCATGTGCCAAATCCCGATGTAATTGCAACGCATACGCCATACGCATAGCCTGGCCACCCAATGCCCAACTCCGTCCTCCATGACACGTTCCGAACTCGTGAAGCGCTAGAATTACAAAACATATCAGAATGGTAATATTCGGCCACTCGTACCTCGTAATCACGATTTTCCTCGCTGCATCCGCCCACGGTGTCCCCCGGAGAAAGGCAGGACTAGTATTCAAACTCGGATGTGTAGAGAATCGTGCAGCCACGGCACAAACGGAAAGGACCAGAACCGGCGGGAGTGTCCCTGCNTGATATGCCTGTCCGTAGACATGATCGAAAAAGACTTCTGCAAGATGTTCCTGAATTTCCTTGCTAGGTAATGCCTCTGCACCCTCCACCCCAAGTTTCTCATCACCTCCTTCAGCCGCCACAACAGGTTCTCTTCGTGAACCAGTATCAACTATGTCTCCAGCTGTACGACTCCACGCCTCCACATCCGGGCCAAACGCCTCCTCTGCCGCCCTCTTCTTTCCCCCCGCGGCACTCGGCACTCCCGGTTTCAGCACTGCCCGCGGCACCGTTGCCGTACCCACTGCGCCTTTTGGTACCGTCTTGATAATCCGCTCTTCCATGCGCTTTAATCGCTTATCTAACATGGCCATGTAGTCTGTTCTTGGCGCAGCTTTGCGCGTTGTCACCTTGTATACACAGGGGATTCTAGACCGGAGACAATGCTTACACGCGGGTTTCTCACCAGAACAACGAATCTTTTTCCGACGACATGCTATACATGCTAGTGGAAGGCGTTTCCGTTCTTTACCGGCTTTGGTTTTTAATTCGCTCCAGGCTGGTTGATTGTCTTTATCTTCCCGTGTCGCGCCAGTCGTATGGCCGTTCGAATCCGTAGTAGGCGTAGCCACCGATGTCCCATTGTCACCACGTCCACCTGATGTGCCTGACATCGGTGCACCTATTCTCCCCGACAAACCAAACTCGTCAGCAGTATCCTCCTCCATGAAATGCGGGATTGTCGATGCCCGCTTTGTAGACTGCGACCCATCCATTCGTTTATCCCCCGTCGCCTCCCCCCCAATCGCGGTAAAATCGATTTCAGTAAGTTCACAAAGATCACTAACATCCATTCCCAACAACGGCCCAGCCGTCCCATCATGCGCCGCCGGTCCTCCTTGCGCGCCATCCTTAAGATATCCCTGTGTCTGGCCTTGTCGTTCACGAGTCGATTTTACTTGGCCCGGTCGTGTTGGTGGCTGTACAGGAGNTTCTTGGCGCAGCTTTGCGCGTTGTCACCTTGTATACACAGGGGATTCGAGACCGTAGACAATGCTTACACGCGGGTTTCTCACCAGAACAACGAATCTTTTTCCGACGGCAAGCTATACATGCTAGTGGAAGGCGTTTTCGTTCTTTACCGGCTTTGGTTTTTAATTCGCTCCAGGCTGGTTGACTGTCTTTATCTTCCCGTGTCGCGCCAGTCGTATGACCATTCGAATCCGTAGTAGGCGTAGCCACCGATGTCCCATTGTCACCACGTCCACCTGATGTGCCTGACATCGGTGCACCTATTCTCCCCGANCCCCCAATCGCGGTAAAATCGATTTCAGTAAGTTCACAAAGATCACTAACATCCATTCCCAACAACGGCCCAGCCGTGCCATCATGCGCCGCCGGTCCTCCTTGCGCGCCATCCTTAAGATATCCCTGTGTCTGGCCTTGTCGTTCACGAGTCGATTTTACTTGGCCCGGTCGTGTTGGTGGCGGTACAGGAGAAGCATCTGTAGAGGCTTGTGGTGGTTGAGATTCCGAGCTTGGTGGTGGTCGTGGAGGGTCCTGTTTTACTGGGATATGTTGCGACATGATTCGAGCAGCGGCGACGATTTCCTCGCGGTTAAGACCCGGGAAGACAGTATGGATTTGTGTGTAGTTGCCGGGAACGGGAGGGGAATGATTCGGCATGCTCGAGGTGTCGAGACTTGTCTAGGGTTTTTTTTTTCAGGGCGGGAAGGCGGCGTGGCGTGGTTTGGTGAAGATATTCTCGGTGGAGACTTTATCGTAATTTGTTAACGCTAGGGCTGAT
>JSUI01005903.1:0-11611 GCA_000833645.1 Huntiella omanensis | reverse complement strand
CTCTGCAGGGTGGGGGCTGCCTGGGATTTATACCAGGTACCAGGCAAAGCCTAGAGGGTTGCAAACCCTAACATATATAGCAATAGGCATGATTACGGTTTGGTAGAGCTGCCGGACGGCGTGTGTCAATTGACCGCGACGTTGGCTAGTCAGGTAGGGCATTCTGTTGTATGCGCCCTCGGCTTTATGGATACGCTCTTGCACGTGCTGATCGAATCGCCGGTGTGGACCAAAGATAAAACTGAGCCATTTCACTGTTCCACTTTAAGATATTTCGAGGTCTCCCACTCTGACGCAAGCGTCTTTCGCTTTGGCAGATTTGGAGCAGTGCAGTAGTTCTAGTTTTGAGAATTCGAACTCGATGCCTGCTTCGTGGGCGGTTTGCGTGAGATATCAGATACATCGGTTCAAAGCTTGGGGAGTTGGATTTGATCGATTTTCAGGCGACGGCTACCGTAATGTCCTCGATGTAGGCCAGGACCAGGGACTGTGCGGACAGCTGCGTGGGCCATGGTGGTGGGAGTTTTAAAGTACCTGCGTATATCAGGAACAGAATTGGCGAGATCAGGCTGTCCTGGGGCACTCCATTGTCGATGCCAGTGAGATCACCGATTTGATCTTGTATTTTAAGTTGGACTTAGCGTGCCAGTAGGAAGCTGTTGATCCACGTGCGTGAGACAATGGACTGGGAGTTCAACGTCCATGCAGGTTTTGACAAGCGAGTGGTCGGGTTTGTCCTTCTATGGGATGATGACACTAGTGCCTTCGCACCATGCAGATAGATGCACGGCTAGGTCGAACTGATGTAAGGGTCAATAGATCACTAAAATCTGACAGTCAAGACAGGTCACACGGATTCCGATGAATAACCAGAATACACTCAATAGCCGGGTCGAGCTGATGGCACGTTTGATGTGCGGTGCTCACTGTTGGCCGCTCTGTACCATTCTGTGATTTCTTTGATGATGGAGACAAAGAAGTATCTGACAAATGATGACAAATGTTCCAGCGTGACAAGTGACGATAGTGTCAAAGGCAAGGCCTAGTTAGTTTGTACGAACAGATTGCGGTCTGCTGATATGATGAATGCAGGGTGTGCCTTGAGTATTTGTCCGATGGTAATGGGCCATGCCATGTGGACCGGTGGACTTGTTGGGGTGTGTCGAGTTGATCGCCCAGCGGATTTCGTTGCCGGTAATGGGGGCCCACGACATTTCGGCGGTGTAATCAGATAGCAGTTCTGATGGTTCATCTGAACGGCTGCTATGGTCTTGCTCGTCGCCCCAGCGAGAAAAGAAGGCGTTTTCTTTTTCATGGAGGTCATGACGCGCGAGACCCCGGCGTGCTGGATGGTGGGGACTATGTTGAGCTGAATCCTGTGAGTTTAGACACTTCAAGGCAGTGTCGATCTCCAAGCCTTATGCGTCTTCAGGAAATGCATTCCCGTGGTATTGCTTCGCTATCCGAATGGCTCTGCGGATAGTTTTTCAGTGATGTTTATACAGCCAGAAGGGAAAGCGGTCTTTCTTGTACGTTCATTCCGTGCGCTTAGCTATCTTTCTGAGTTTAGGTAGCTCATCATTCCACCATAGTTTGCTCCACGGGCTACCCCTGCCCCAGGGGATGGCAGTTTCGCAGGCTTCGTGGAGGCATTGAGAAAATGTATTGGCCACAATTTCGGGGTCACCGCTCTGTAAGATCTGACCTAGAAGTTGCGCGGATTTGAACTTTGTTAGGCTGTATAAGGTTCTCAGTCGGCTTTCTTGAATGAAGAAGTTTTGTAGAATGCGTCGCATTGTTTTTAGACGACCTTGCGATCTATGAGCAGCTGGGTAGTCCGGCTCTGAAGCAATTCGACGACCTGTTGTGTTTTGCCTGTAGTCCTGGTGCCGGCATCCGGCCACCGACGTCAAAGTCGGCGTTGAATGATAGTGTCAAAGTTTAAAACCCTCTCGGGCTTTGCCTTTAACATCATCGTTTCTTGCCACGCTCAAAAATTTGTCATCGTCTGTCAGATACTTCTTTGACTCCACCAACAAAGAAATTTACAGAATAATACAACGTGCTCAAGCGGCGAGTATTTAGTATATTGTGTTTCTGTATCAAACTCCTCGTTACCTGTCTATACTGTCCGACTCTAGTGTGACTCCATTGACTTTTTATATCAGTTCGATTGTCTTTTCCCCAAGCAAATCGCTTCTACAGTTATAGTTTTCAATCGTTAATCACGAATTCCCCATCGTTACACATCGCCGGTCATCGTTACACGCAGTCACTTGTTGTTACTCTTCTGATATCTATCCGACTCACATCCCACTTTCTGGCCCCTCCGTTATTATCTGTTTGGGTCATCGCTTAGTCCCACTTTTCATCATGGAGACTGACATTTCTCTGCCCTAAATGTCTGCGGAGCAGCCCACTCCCACTCACCGCGCCGTCAATAACGTCGATGGTCTTCAGAAGTACCTTGCCGCTAATGGTGCTGACCTGCCGCTTTTCAGTCACCTCTTCCGAGACCATGCAAGCCCGATTTTCCCTTTGCGCTGGCGTCCCCGTATCGAACCCCCCACCTTTTCAGGTGACAGTTTCGCCGACTTTCCAACTTATTATCAATAGCTGGAGAGCAAATGGTCAGTCGATAGAGAATTTCCCGGCCCAGAAGCCGAATTTATCGCGGCGGTCTTTGACCGAATGACTGGCCACGCTGCTCGTTTCATCACAGCTAAAGTCCAGGAGCTTCGGGCCGCCAACACCCTCACAGTAGAGACCTTCATGGTAATGGTGAAGGAGAAGTTCAAATACCCGGTCGCTGTAACTCAGGTCATCAGCCACCTGCAGACCCTGAACCAAGTGTCAGGCAGTGTAAGAGATATAACGGTAAGGAAGCAGGAAAGAAAAAGGTTAGAAGATGGATAGATAAAAATGATTATTCAGTTTGTGGTTATTATTCTAAATTCTATCTGCAAAGTATGGAGATTTGTCTCCGTTTATATGTTATGTCCAGAGTTGCTGGAATGTTCCAAATCCGAGCACCGGACTTAGTTTATCTTGCGCCGGCCGAGTTTTCCCGCTTGCGCCACTGGAGGATTTCCAGCTGATCTCAGGCAAAGAATTGCCGACTAGTTTCGAGCATATTTTTCCCGCGTTCCTCGGGCGCATAGCTGCCTCGGGATTTGCGCGCACGATCACCGACTTATCTCGGGGATATGTTCGTTTGCGGTCGCATCACATATTTATTCATTGATTCTTGTTCTCCCAGAGTTTCTGACTTCCCACTTTCTATTTCTTCGGTCATCTCTTTTCCTCCGTCTTTCGTAGTTTCGCCTATATGGCTATGTATTGTCTATATTTTTGTGTCTCACACTGTTCGAGTATGTTCCTATGTTATCTTTGTGCAGGTTTGTGTATTTGTGTGTTCATTCTTTTTCTCTTGTGTTTGTTGCATGTTTTGGGTGTTGTGCACTTGTATGTCCAAATGTTCCTTGAGGCAGTGAGTCGGTTGTACAACGCCCATTGTAGATACCCCTTGCATCATGTATGTGTTCGGTTTTCGACGGGTCATGAAGGATTTAAATCCTTGCACAATCTTTGCAAGTAATCATTGTTGCTTCATATACCCAGCGTGTGCCCCGTAACACGAAGTTAACTTAATAGAAGACATGCTCAACATTACGCATATCTGTATCCATAACTTGTGATTATCCTCACACCAAGGATCTGTCAACATTGAGGCTCACGATCAGAAGTTCGATAAATTTCTCGTTCTTGCCCAAGACACCAACTACTCAGATGCCCAGAAGATTAGCTGGTTGCAATTTTCACTCAATAACAAGTTATCCCCTGCTTTACTCATGCATGCTGCAATCTTGCCTCAGACCTATCCTGAATTCCGTGCGCGCATCATTGAAGTCGCGTGCGCCATTGAGAACATGTCCCGCCGACGTCAGCTACGCTCTTCAGCTAACAGTCCATCGTCCCTGCCTCGCCGCCAAGAGTCAGCTCCGGTCGCCCACACTGATCGCATGGACTGAACAAAAACTGTAGATTGTTGCATAGAACCGATGTTTTATTGAAGAAGGTTTTGGCTGAAACAGCCTGGAAGCAAGATAAGAACTAAATGCAAGGGATAACCCCGACAACCCTAACCTAAAATATCACCTGACCAGTAGTACCGGTCGACAAAAACTTACCCGGTTCGCGACTCCTCTGGCCGGCATATCCATGCTGCACATGTTTCCCCCGAAGAACTCCGCAACCGCCGTTCCAAGGGCCTTTGCATCCGCTGCGGCGCCGACAGTCACCACCAACGCGACTGTCCATATCTTCCCTCTCGTCCTGAGAACGTCAAGGTTCACAAGGTTGCCGTTAGACTCAACCCACCCGTCTTGGACGCCACCGAGACCGCTGCTACTGGGACCGGCCTTTTAGACCTAGGCGTTGATGACTCGGAAAACTAATTACCTCTGTTGACAGTGGCCAACAGTGGTCGGATCTGGAGTGAAGAAGAATTTGTTGAAAGTTGGGGAGTCACTGGCTATAAACGTTGTTGTGGACGCGTGTTCTCCCGTATTAGCTTTCGTTGACTCTGGTTATGCCACCAGCCTCTTAATTTTAGCTTGTTTTCGCAATTCTTCTTCGCTACCCAGTACTGCGCTATCTTCCCTCATCATGTATTAGGGTCTGAAATCCTTCAGGCTTTGTCTAGTATCTGGTATGAAGCCCAGACAGCCCACACTCTGCCGAGTTTTCCTTTTCTCTCCTTTCCTATTTAACAAAGTCTCTGTTTCTTGCATCTAAGTCTCCATGGTAACAAGCCCTTAACATCAAGCTCATACCTTTTAACAGCCAATCCAGTTCCGAAGCCGCCGAGGTCGCCCGTTTCACGCTGGACATTGGCGGGATACGTGAAAGAGTTCTCGCTCTCATTGTCCCCGACAAGCAAGATGAATTATTGATTGGTTACCCATGGTTGAAGGATCACTCTGCGCAAATCGATTGCCACTCAGATCGACTTGTTTTTTTTTCCTTTTCAATACCTAAATCTTCGAAAACTACTGTCAATTGACCGCGTAAGTTCTCCCTTCGCA
Source organism: Huntiella omanensis (assembly GCA_000833645.1). Lineage (NCBI taxonomy): Eukaryota > Fungi > Ascomycota > Sordariomycetes > Microascales > Ceratocystidaceae > Huntiella > Huntiella omanensis. Next base: position 6,524 of record JSUI01005903.1, on the reverse strand, counting down.
GAGTCCGACAAGTGGTTGGAGAAACGGATGTCAAAGCTTTCGTCGCCGCCGTCAAAGACGTCAGTTTGGCGCTGTCTAAACTCGCCAAGGAAGAATGCTCCGTCGATCCCGGATGGAAGGACAAAGTTCCCGACTAGGTGAGCCCCAATAACCTCACAGTTCCCGACACCGACGCCCCTTGGGCCCGCTCTATAAAATGACCCATGAGGAGCTTTACGTCCTCCGCCACACCCTGATTAACCTATTAAAAAAGAACTTCATCCGTATCAGCAGCTCTACCGCCGCCGCTCTGATCTTATTTGTCAAGAGAACCGGTGATGGGCTTCGTTTCTGCGTTGACTATCGCGCCCTCAACAGGATCATAAAAATGATCGATTCCTGCTGCCTCAATTCGACGGGATTCTCCTCCAAGTCTACAAGACACAATGGTTCACCAACCTGGACGAAGTTGCCGCGTTCACAACATACGCATCGAACTGGTGTTAGGGTTTACAACCCTCTAGGCTTTGCCTGGTACCCGGTATAAATCCCAGGCAGCCCCCACCCTGCAGAATTTTCGTTCATCTCCTTTCTTCTGCAAAAAAACTCTCTGTTTCTTGCATTTAACGTGTAACTTAAGACTAGCCCTTGACAACTAGGGCACGAATGGAAAACTGCTTTCCAAACCAGATTTGACAACTTCGGGTGCAACGTCATGCCCTTCGGTCTATCCAACGCCCCTGCCCAATTCCAACGTTATCTCAACTCGGTCCTCCGGGAGCATTTTGACGATTGTTGCTCTGTCTACGTTGATGATATTTTGGTATTCTCTCAAGGATCACCGGAAGAACACTAAGCGATGTTAAGGGCTAGTCTGAAATGAGACATTGAATGCGAGAAACAGAGACTTTGTTGACGAAGAAAGGGAAAGAAAACAAAACTATGCAGACTGGGGGCTGGCTGGGATTTATATCAGGTACTAGGCCAAGCCTAGAGGGTCGCAAACCTTAACAAGCAAAGGTTAATCTATTTTGAAAAGGTTAGTGGATGCGGGTCTTACTGTAGATATTGATAAGGGCGCGTTAACTGTGAAAGAAGTAAAGTACCTGGGTTATATTTTGAAATTTGGCTCGTCCTAGATGGATAAGGCAAAGGTTATCGCTATGGAGGAATGGGAAACACCTACGACAAAGAAGGAGGTCCAAGCTTTCATTGGTTGCATCAATCTTTGTCGCACCTTCATACACTGCTTTTCCGAGCTTGCTCGCTCACCCATCGCCATCACCGCCGACAAAGCAGTTTTTTCCTGGTTCCCAGATTATGAAGAAGCTCTCCGCCGCCAAAAGTCCCCCTTTTGCTCAGCGCCCATCCTAAAGACTTTGTATTACAACTTTCTCTATTTAGTGGAAGGCGATGCCTCCAGCTACAGCACTGGCGCCGTCCTCCTTCAGAAACTTGACGACACACTTTATCCCTGTGCCTACATTGGCGAAGAAGTATCGCCGGCCGAGTCCAACTACGAGATCCATAGTAAAGCGTTGTTAGCTGTTGTTCGAGCACTGAAAGAATGGCGAGGCGAGTTAAAAGGAGCCCAGCATCCAATTCGAGTGTTGACTGATTACCGCAATCTTATTCACTTTATGGAAACCCGCCAGCTCACCAAACGATAAGCACGATGGAAGCAGTAATAATCACGAGGGTTGATGTAAAAGAACTTGTGTTGTATTAGAAAACTCCTAAATAGCCAGAAACACCAGATCAACTATCCATATATATACTTATTCCACCGTTAGGCATCCAAACCCGATGCGAAGTGTCGAAGCCATGGCTATGTAGCTGTGAGGTACTTTTGTGAGACAATTTCGGTGAGGGAGCAGGTAGCAAACACAGAGGTGGCAAGATTTTGTCAGCGTTACCACGCTGACGTCACTGACGCTTTGATTAGTGACTAGGTTATTATCTCGAGTTGCGGTATTGTAGGGATAGGGTCGGCACACGATGGTTATCTTTACTCAGCGAATACGACCTTGAATTGGAACACCGCCCTGGAGAGCTGCCACCACTCCCGCATTTGGATCCCCAAATAACAACCCCTTCGAACCAAAATTCTTCAATTGACTCACGACTCGCGCGACGCTTATTCATCCCGGAAAAAGAACCATGACGCCCGAAATCGTGAAACTTTACGTCTGGCCCCACTACACCGACGACATCTTTAGGTTCTACCGAAACTGTGAACTTCACAACAGTATCAACGCTCAACGTCGACTGAAACAGGGTCTGCATAACCCTCAACCTGTCCTTGACCGTATTTGGCAACACATTGGTATCGATCTGGTCGGCCCTCGCCATCCTGCATAAAAGCCAGTTCTACCTATGAAGATATCATGACCATTGTCAGCTACCTGTCTAAGGGCGTTATTCTGATTCCCTGTCATTCCCTTGATCTCCCACACCTAACCAGCCGATTCCTGGAGGCTTACCTGTCCGATTGTAGTGTGACTATACTGACCCTTCACAGGCTGCAATGAGCAGCGTGTTCTTACTGGGGAGGGCAGGGGGATCACTCTTGGTCTTCTTCTGGAGCTTGGCGGCTCTGGTCTGGGTTTACGTGGCCTTCGACTTGGGCTTTTCTGCTACTTTCTTGCGGTTTGCTGGTTTCATGTTGTTGTTGGTGGTGGTCTTCTTGGCCTGTGTCTCAAGAGCAGGAGCCTTGTTCAGAGTGGTGGTGGAAGACGCCGGGATAGGTACAAACTCAGATATTATATTCGTGGGTGTAGTGCGTAGGTGCTTCGCCAAGTTAACTTTGGGGGAACTTAGGTTTGGTGTCGATGTGTGCACTGCGTTCCAGAGGGGATGTGATAAAGTATTCAGTCACGTAACGAAGTTGGGAGAACCATGATAATCTTCTCCCTCTATTTCTCTATCTAACGGTGGTCCTAGTACTATATATATATGACGTCAAAGGTTCCTAAACCTCGCTACTTGGACGCTCACCCCATAGCAGTGAGTGTTCAATCAACACTATCATATGGCTGGCTGAAACATACTGCTCGTTTGCTCAGCAAACGGGCACCGATATATTGGGCACACCGACGGGCGGGGACCTGTAACCCTAAACCTCCGACAGGATGTTGCTCTATAAATAAGGCTATGACCGTCACTGCGAGGGTATGCATTTTATGGTATGCCCCCGACAATTTGGTTGTGGTGGGGTCTTCCACGAGGTCCATAGCTTAGAAAAACATGGTGCATGTCCAAGACGAGTTGATGTATATGGGCGGTGATGGCCCGTGTGGCGCGTGTCGCCTGACTTGCGCTCAGTGGTACAGCATCAGTGACGGCCAATAGAGAGAGGTTAAAGTTCACAGTAATAGCGACTGGTGCATTGGATGCGTGATAGGGAAGTGCGACACTCTCGGCGCGTACGGTTTACAGAGTGTCAAATGCGGGCGAAGACGCGTCAGCGTCCGGGTCCACCTTGAGGCGCGCATTACGGGGGTAATTTCTTGGGGGTTATTTGGATCGTTTGCGGAGAGATTACCCGGGCTCGGTTGATGAGTCCTCCGGCTCAGATACAGCACGCGCCATCGTTGAATGCCGGTGTATTGGTATCGGGTGCAGTGTGTTCGTGAAGATCTACGGCAATGCCGGACGCTAACTTGTCGGAGCACGAGCGCAGAAAAAATAGTGCAAGTTTTGACATCTATCTTTGTGGGTGTCGAAACAAACCAATCTTTGCCGGAGGATGTCGACTTGCAACGTGAATCCCGTCAAGGGGCGGCATACAAAACTCTCATCTTTTTCCTATGCTTCGTTATCGATGTTGTTTTTGTGACCCTAGCATTACCGGTCATTGAACTTTTTTGCTTTGTCCCTCCATATCAGAAAATACTCCCTCCGAAGAAACCAGTATCGACAGGTAACGAGCACACACAGGCGAGGCACAACTGTCGCGAAACTCTCTTCCAAGAAACGCAACACAGGACCAGCAGAGGACCTGAATGTGTCTTGAATTATTTTTCATCCAGTGGCAAATGCTCTTTAAGAGGTCGAGAGATGCTAGCGTGGCAGCAATCGATCAGGCTAACCCCAAGAGGAGGTGGAATGAGCTGGATAAAAGGGAATGAAGGTGGAAGTTATCGATTTTTAAATCGCGTGTTCCTTCTGACTACTCCTGAATGCCTCTCTGAAGTTTCCTCCTCTATTTATACCCCTACCAGTCTCCACACACACCCGACTGTGCTTTACACTCCACCCGTTCGTGGCTTGTCCGAACCCTTGGATACCCCAAGTGCTGCTTTCCTTTCAACAGAATGTGTCGTTTAATACAACAAACAACGAATCGAGGGTGGATTCATCTTGTGTCCGATGGAAATGACATCTCCAGACTCAGGTACCATCCGGAGGGTATTAGGTAAGAAGGCTGTAGTTCCACGAGAGTCTCATACAAGCAAGGGTTCCCGGGACATATCACAAGTGACTGATCAAAGATCATCTAGGCCAAATTAAAAACATCCCCAGTAGTCTGATCTACTTCGAACAAATCAATGAGGAGGTTGATTTTGTCCCCTATCTTACCGAATAGAGTAACGTAGGATTTCTTTCCAGTTCTACGAGGGATAAATTCACTGCCTAAAAATGTGAACTTGCTAACCTTGATGACTCCTTCCTGCTCGACATAACAACGTGACCATGTCACTGATTAGCTCTGTGTAGATAAGAAACTAAGAAAATACCCTCGATTGAGTAACAAACAAACATCCTCCTGTTTGCCCATGTATGAGTTTTCTGAAGCGCTGATTGTATAACTAACCTGACCTGCTCTAGAGAACCACCTCAAATACGTACGTTATTGTGACCCGTAAACGAATCCCACACCGGTACCATTCGGATGACATGATCTCCCTAATCAATGCAAGTTTGCCATGGAAGTTATGAACTATAGAAAGGAAAGTGGAGACTCTTGGGGGAAACTAGTTCTAGTTGACTGTCCTCCCGAATCTAACCCCTTCGACGCAAGGGAGATTCACCATTCAGAAAGTTAGCTCAATCGCCATCGCGTAAGTTGCCGCGAAGTACCCTGTTGTATAACCTTCTGAATTAGTGATTCATGAGGCACTCGTTCAAAGGCTCCTGTTATATCTAGTGGCGACAAAAAAAGCCGTCATTTGACTATGAGATGTCTAGAGAGACTTTAGAACTGCGTATGTTACAACTTTAGTTGACCGGCGTGGCTAATGACCAAATTGTCCAATGAGGAATAGTGGATTAAACTCCACGAGGTAGTGCTGTTGAAGTACCCTCTTGGTGACTTCACCAATCGTAGATAACAATAGGATGACCCTCTCGGACCCTACTTAGAAGCCACCAACTGCCAATCGCACGCCCTTAACGTAGGTCACTCCAGAGGTTACACTAGTCTCTCAAAAAGGAAAGAATGTCGGAACCTATACTTGCTCATGGCAACACTACGTGGGTATAATAGAAATTTGATAAAAGGAAAAGAAATAAACCTCTTCAAAGGCAGGGCTGCTTAGTATTTATACCAGAGACTAGGCAAAGCCTAGCCAGCATCTATGGGTACCATAATTGCTATTTTTACATCGACAGATTGAGAAAAGATGTTTGGGCTCTTTTTGCTATTGGTGTCTCAAAACAAAAGCCTCGTTGTTCATCTTTAGTTGCGAGCTTACGTTATGAACATTCATTGTCAGTTCTGCCGCCTCTTTCTTCGACACCATCTATTCCTAGCATCAAAAACGCCACACCTACCACCAGCGAAAAGCTTCGATTGACCCACCTTGACAAATTAGTAGACAACAAAGAGTCATGCTCTTCGCTATTATCTCTAAAATGTCAGCCTCACGCTGACAAAGTTAGTCACAAAGAATAATCCTGTAGATACCAGCTCCAAGGGAGAGCTTACGCTGTTAGGGTTTACAACCAGACTAGGCTTTGCCTTTGGACTCTATCGTCACTTGCCGCACCGGAAGCTTTGATCATCATTTGTCAGATGTTACGAAGCGTCCGGCGTCAGCGAGATGGAAAAGGGTCTGACCGGAGATTACCAGCCACCGAGGGGCTGGTGGTTGTAAGGGGTCTAACCAGAGATCACCAGCCACCGAGTGGTTGGTGGTCGCAAGGGTCAAGCTGTGAACGCGGGCACATAAAAGGTGCTACCTGCCCGACTCAGTCCTCGAGTTTAGTTTTACTTCCTCATCGAACTCTCTGTTACCTGTCCATATTGTCCGATTTTAGTGTGACCCGTGAGACCCTGACATACGCCGGACATTGACGACGAAAGTATATTTACTTTTGGCCTTCAAGTTCTTTACGCCCGTTCACTATCTCTCTCGAGAGAAAAGTTGGACCACCAAATCAACTTCTCTGTTCCAGACATCTAAGTCTCACGGGGTCTGCTGTATAATATAGGGCCTTAATAAATACCCACACAGAAAAGTCTAGTCACCCACACAAAGGATTCAAACCTGGACTAGCGTCCGCGTAGGCCGGGGTCCGGGGGTAAGGGGAGGGGGTGCGGG
>JSUI01005902.1:0-11602 GCA_000833645.1 Huntiella omanensis | reverse complement strand
GGTCGATGATAGGGTTACTACACCAAATCAATGCAATGCACAAAAGTATAATGTTTCGTAGGATTGCTATGTCGTGCGCACGGACCACAAAAAGCTTATGCACATCATGTATAAAATGTTATTTACCGAAAATGTTATATATCTAGCAACACCCTTTTATAATCGTGGCCGTCTATTATCCCATCTAGAAACGGGGTATGCTTACTGCGAACCGCGACGGCTATCTCTTGTACGTTATCTATACACGCTACCTCCAGTTTTTTTTTGTTTCATGTATGGCCAAAGGAACAGTGGGATTAGGTTGATGCCCAGTGGCGTTGTCCTAGTTGCGGTCCCAGAAATAGATGACGAAGTTAGAGAAATTTCGAAGTCGTGTGTTTCGTTTCTGTACAGGGACCTGGAAGTCCACCCTTTTGCCCCATCTTGGAACTAAGGCGGCGTGTGAACAATTCCAAGAGTCACTTGCTTGGATTACCATCAAGGGCGCTACTAGCTAGGCCATGCGTACGGATCCGCAGGTTGAATACCCCAGATCAGAATACCAACGGAGTCTGAACGTTCTCAGGCGCCGGGGGGAGAGCAGGAAAGGAGGTGGATGCGCCCAGAGCAATTTGGAGGGGTGAATAGGGTGGGGGTGTTACAGGAAGAACCGGGGAAGGAGTTGTGGGCGGATGGCTCACGGCGAGCTATGTCAAAGGTTATTTTTTTGAGTCATGACTCTTATACCAGCCGAAGCCTATGGAGATATTGTTGTTCAGGGTAACAATAGCCTAAGTCATAACAAATCTAAAAAGAAATTCGTGTTTCATCATCCTCCCCTCTCCCCGTTCTTCTTATGCCTCTAACGCAAGCTCCTTCAACTTCTCACGCACTTCGTAGACCGCCCTCAAGACACCCACTTGCGTCCAACCTTCTTGCGGACAACGCACCCGTACCCACTCTGTTCCCTCATCTAAGCCTCTGCCCCTCTCCTCGATCCACTTCTGCCTTCCAAATCCTATGTCTTTCATGAAAACAGCCAGAGCCTCCTNTTATGCCCCTAACGCAAGCTCCTTCAACTTCTCACGCACTTCGTAGACCGCCCTCAAGACACCCACTTGCGTCCAACCTTCTTGCGGACAACGCATCCGCACCCACTCTGTTCCCTCATCTAAGCCTCTGTCCCTCTCCTCGATCCACTTCTGCCTTCCAAATCCTATGTCTTTCATGAAAACAGCCAGAGCCTCCTTGCCTTTACTACTTTGGAATAAGACCTCAAGCCGCGGGAGTTGGGTTCCCTTTGACATGAAGGCCTTTTTCCGCGCCGACTTAAACCTGGGACACTCGAACAGAACATGGAACACCCCCTCTTCCTCTCCCCCGCACACTCCACAGACGGCATCGTCCGTTTTCCTCGCATTCATTAGGAAAGGTAGGTAGTAGCCTTTCCCCAGCTTCAATTTAAAATAGGCTGAACTGAGTGCCTAGGGATCATATGACAGATTGCCCTTGGTGCTCAGCTTTGACCGGGTCCGCACTACCGCGTAGTGGTGCTTACCGACAGCTTCTTTCCAATTGTCGCCGAGTAGGGCATTGCACTACTTGATGTTCTGCTCCTTCACCAAACGCTTTACATGGCTTGAAATGTTGAAAATGAGACGCGAGTTTTTGATGAGTGAGAACAGGTTTCTCTCGTGGCTAAGAACCGGTCACAAAAGCTTTGTGGCGTGGTGTAAAGCCATTGGCCGTCAGACCTATTGTTATTGTATTCTTTAACGTCTACCTGAACAGCGGCCGTCAGACCTGATCGCCTCGCTGTCATTTTGGGTGGACACTCCAAGCAATCACGCACCTTGTGCCCTGGTGCCCACTCACGTCGAGCGGAGCACAACCATTAAAGTGGTCGCCGGGCGGATTCCCAGGTTGTTAGGGGTTGCACCCCCAACAGGCTTTGCCTGTGACATCACCGTTCCTCGTGACGTTGAAGTGTCAGCCGTCACATCTTTCCTCGCCACACCGAAGACCATCACATCGTTATTCGCCACGCTGAGACATCAGCTGGTTATCATTCGCCACCACAAGTTCTTCGACGTCATCATCAAAGTATTTAGGAAATGATGCAGCGTGTTTGAAGGCGAGAATCGTAGTATAAAGAGCCATTACTGGCTCTACCTGATTGATTAGTTAGTCTGCTTCTTCATCGAACTCCTTGTAACCTGCCATTACTGTCCGATTCGGTGTGACTCGCGTCAGTCAAGTTATTCAAAACACGATAATACGATTGCCTTGCACACCTTGATCGCCAGAGGCGCAAGTCAACTCCGACAAGCCATGGACACGGCCACCGATGGCCCAGTGGTTAAGTGCTGCGTGTACTTCTTCTGTATGGAAGAAGTATCAGGTTCGATTCCTGCTTGGGTTAAACCATTGAAAACTTGGTTCAAGGCCGCACCTAGGGACTGCATCTTTGCAACTTAGTGTAAGCTGGAACCAACTGTCCGGTCTGTGCAGGGTCTTCTAACTTGGGGTCGGGTCGGGGTGCTAGGACTCAGGTTTCTATATACTGGGTTGGGGGATACGAGGTGTCTGCAGATTAGATTAGTGACTAGCATAGCAACTAGCCCCATCATCACCCCGACGGTGTTATGGTTTACAACCGAATGAGGCCTTGCCTTGGCATGATCGTCACTTGCCTCCCTGGAAACATTGTCACCATCTGTCGGATGTTACATAGTGATCAGCGGTCACAAGGTGATTGTTAGTCACCAGGTGGCTGGAAGTCACAAGGCGGCCAACAGTGAGCACCGCACATACAAGGTGCCATCAGCTCGACCCAGCCATTTAGTGGATTCTGTCTCTTCATTGAACTCTGTGTTACCTGTCGATACTGTCCGATTTTTGTGTAACTTAACTGACACTGACAGACGGCCCCTTACCTCTATTTCACCATTTCCACTACAAAGTGCTTCCAGTGACCATTAGCCTTTCTATCGTTCTTTTTAGAAATGATTTTACTTTCCTCCTCTATGAGATAGTCTAATTTCATCTTTTTCTTTTGTTCGCGCACAAGTCATTTCACGCAGCTCTTCTCTTCTTTAGAGAGGTTTGATTGATTGAACGGTGACGGATATATAATGCTTGTTCGCCCGCCGTATTCACGACACATGACCTAAACAAGTCATTTGGAGCAGGTGCTCATGCGCACACCAGCGTTACTACTAAATGTACGTACGCAAAGGTATTTGTCTATGATGGGGGTGGTTTTTATATTGGTGTGCCATTTTTTCATCAACTTCAGCTGAGACCATTACGTGACACAGATCCTTGAGGTCAACGTGCACGCAGTTTCTCCAGTCATCGGAGAGTTATGCTCCGCGCAATGTTTTTATAGGCTTGACTCACTTTCTTTCTTTCGGAAGTTTGGCCCGGCTGTTGCGCCGGAAAGCCCTGCTGGGGGTCACGAGTTGGTTGGGAATTGAAGCTGTGGTGATTAATTGCGAGCCTTATCCAGCTTCTCCAAAATGTGGCAGTCCTCAGGACCTGAATAGCCAATCATATTACTGGCCATGCTGTGCTAGATGAAGCTTCTAGCCCTGTGTGTGGTTTCTCAACCCACACAGAGGGTTGTTCGGTATGCCTAGCGCAGACCATCAAGCTGTCCAAAGCTAGCGTGGCACAGCTCCGTTAGGTACCGATGTTTGCGACGTTTTACGCACCATCCCTGTCATTGATATCATCGTCTTGATACTCATGTCGCTCGTTGTTCTCGGTCTTGAACTTCAAAGGGAAAGTATTAGTGTTAGGGTCAGGCTTGTTGATGAAGGTCGTGAGAGGGGACGAAAATTGCGCTGATAGTTTTCTTCACGAGTGAGAGAGTGGGGTTCTTCAACTCACCGGATATGTGCCCAAATGTATCTTGTTTTTATGTTACTTCGTAAATCGGGTTATTCACTGTTTATCGCCGTTCCGCACGTTCTCTCACACCACAATCTACTGCGCCTAGTTAGTCAAATGGAGAAAGCAAGTGGACAAGAAGTATACGATCTCAAAATAAGGCTGTTATTCCTTACTGCCTGCCAATGCATGGCCCCTCATCTGCTATGTATTTCGGAACGACGGTTGGTTGGAAAGAACTTCCTTCTTTTCATGGTAGCCGGGTATAAAAGGGGTGTACGTTAAAGACGGAGGTCATGCGGCTCAAGTAAGACCTATCAGCCCTTGCAAGAAGGTAAGTGAACAGTTTTGCTGGTCTGACAGTGCACGATCGTAATCCTAACTACGGTGTATTTAATTTGGTTGGTGTTAGCGCCCACAACCTAATTAGGCTTTGCCTTTGATACCATCGTTTCTTGCCGCGCTGAAACATTGGTCATCATTTGTCAACGACTTCTTTGTCTCCATCACCAAAGAAGTCAGAAAATGATACAGTATTTTTAGCGGCGAGCATCGGGTACAAAAGGTGCTGTCGGCTCGACCCGATTCTTGAATGTATTCCACTTTTGCATCGAACTCTTGATAACCTGTCTATACTGTCCGATCTTAGTGTGACTATATTGACCCCTCACCAACGATGAAAGCAAGGATGCATATGTCACTGCCTGCTACCAACTAGTTCACACACCGCTACCCTGCAATGACACATTGGAGGTGTCCTGGGAGTTCATATTTTGCTGCCAGGTAACTATTGCTACCATAACTTGGAAAGCCCGCTTATCTCGTGCTTTCTCAGTTTCGATGGATTCACCGGTTCTCTAAGTACACTACTCCGTATCTACCTCCAATCGTGGGCTACCACTGGGCCATCGAACGGAAGCCTTGGAAGATACATTGGTTCTTTCTTCACCAAGAACCTGTCCGTCGGCGTCTCCCTACAATGCCCCAATGATAACAAAAAAAGTATTCTGCCTTCTCGAGCTAAAAATAACCTCGATTCAGCTACGGGCAAATATGCTTCGTAATTTCCACTCATAAACCGATCTAACTTCGTTCCCAAGGTATGAAAATGTGTGACCCTCCAATAATGTGCCGTCTTGTTCCATATGTAATGGCAACTTCACACGTTGGTTGGCAACGATTCGAGGGCCGTGGCTTTTTTCAAATGATCTTCCCTCTACTTCCACGCTTTCTTTCAGCCCTAGATACTATTGTGCAGCAATCCGTCAGAATGAGCTCTCTTAATCGCTACTGATCTATTTGTCCTTGATGTTATATTTNTTGTTCCATATGTAATGGCAACTTCACACGTTGGTTGGCAACGATTCGAGGGCCGTGGCTTTTTTCAAATGATCTTCCCTCTACTTCCACGCTTTCTTTCAGCCCTAGATACTATTGTGCAGCAATCTGTCAGAATGAGCTCTCTTAGTCGCTACTGATCTATTTGTCCTTGATGTTATATTTAGCCGTTAGATGAGACCTATCTAAGTTTGTTAAGAACTTGAAAGATCGCAGCCATTCAGCATCTGCCCCATGTAAGCTATGAGTATATGTCACTGAACACAGTTGACTATTAACGTTTCAACTCCTCTTCAATTTATCGATATATTGTTACGTTTTCAGCAAAGCCATAGTGCGTGTGAAATCAACATTATGTGTAAATAGCGATAGGTCGTTTTGTTGATGTCTATTAAGTGTTCGTGGCTAGACTACGTGACACATGTAGAAATTTGGTGGTGGGTTAAACTTTGGTGGGTCAATGTGCCTACACAGAAGGTTACACAAAGTGACAGAAACTGTGACTTTGATACAGAGAAAAGGGGAGGAGGAGTTGGGTAAGGCCCTCGCTCGAAGTTATGATTCGTTGTGACACTAGTGAGCCTGCTTAGAACGTGCACTGACAGGTCGACAAGGTGGCGATATTGTTTCCAAGTGCTTTGTTGCGGCGTTGATTATAGTATCAAGCAAAACCTCTGTTGGCAACACACGACAACACCCATGCCAAAATAGGAGATGTCGAGTAAAGTCAAGGGTGTTGCTGGGCACCCTTTAAGTTCGGCACCCTTTATTTCATAAATCTGCTTCATAAATGTATATAGTCCGTGTGCAGGACATAAAAATCCTTCAGAACATTATCCTGTCATGCCGTTATGGATTAACCCTATCGTCGACCAGGCTGAGTTCATAACAAGGTCACAAATGTACCAAAAGTCGCGCGGGGTCTGGACGTTTTGTGTTCACCAAGGAAAAGGCAAACAGCATCGAATCTCATGAAATTCAATGACTGTCCGATTTTCACAGAAGACGATTTTAGGGTAATCAGGTGATGACATAGAATAACATTGCGATGAAGAAGAATAACATTGTCTCCAACTAAATCTACATAAACCCCAACGATCTAAGCAAGACCCTCAATAAACCACAGAATGTCAGTCAAATCGTCGGACAAGAAAAGCTCTGAATCCTCCTGTCTCAACCGCATTTGCATGACTTCCTCATAAATCCACTGCGACGCCGGATCCACGTCCGCTCTGTTACGAGTGGGGTGCCTCTGCACTTCCCTNTGGATTAACCCTATCGTCGACCAGGCTGAGTTCATAACAAGGTCACAAATGTACCAAAAGTCGCGCGGGGTCTGGACGTTTTGTGTTCACCATTGAAAAGGCAAACAGCATCGAATCTCATGAAATTCAATGACTGTCCAATTTTCACAGAAGACGATTTTAGGGTAATCAGGTGATGACATAGAATAACATTGTCTCCAACTAAATCTACATAAACCCCAATGATCTAAGCAAGACCCTCAATAAACCACAGAATGTCAGTCGAATCGTCGGGCAAGAAAAGCTCTGAATCCTCCTGTCTCAACTGCATTTGCATGACTTCCTCATAAATCCACTGCGACGCCGGATCCACGTCCGCTCGGTTACGAGTGGGGTGCCTCTGCACTTCCCTTGCGTTGTCCGAGTAGCGTTGGATTACGTTCTGTGCTTAGCCGTACTCCCAGCTTGACGGCAGCCGACGCAAGCTTGAAGGCACGTAGCGCACATTACTCGGCACGCTCGAGTTAATGGTCGCTAAACGAGGACGGTCACGGCGAGATTCTATAGGGAGGGGGTCTCCTAAATTGAGCAACGGGTTTGTGGCATTCTTAATATCACGTTAGTAAACTGCACATCATTTTCGGGGGCTGAGAATGCCTATATCCAGTAATGGACTTACTGCAGGTGTCATCAGCCACCAACGGGAGTGTACCATCTCTCGTTTTAGACAGGCCCTTGGTTCCTGGAAGTATTCTGCCATGTCATGACAGCAAGGAAGTCCCCATTGGGTCCAGAAGTTGTGTTCACACACCCCCAATGGCCTTGGTGTTCGGTCTGAAGACGTNTAGATACGATGCTGCTGGACTAGCTTATTAACAGCTAAATGGTCTCGCTCTGTGTTGAGACGTTCCAGCTATGCTCTAGTCGAATAGTCTACCTGGCAACGTGTCTTTCTTTCCGCAGTAGCCTTCGTCAACTTCCGGATCTTGTCTTCCGGCATGGTCTGAATGTAGTTGAAAAGGTCTAAAAGGCTGCCATGGCCATGGTCCACGTACGACTTGAGGGACCTGTGGGCTGTCGTGCGAGATTAATCCATCTGGACCTAAGCTCGGAAGACCCACACGGGCAGATCTTGTACCTCGAGATGCTTGATCCGGGGCACGATGACGTCACTGGAAAGAAACATGTGACCGCCTGAGCGATGCTGGACTCAACGACGGCAACGTCTCTTGATCCTGAGTATTACACAAGTGTGTGATGGCTGATGGCTTGCTGTCTGTGTTACCGACCGATATACAACATAGATCTCTTATCTTCACCCATTTGTCAGGCTCCAATGTCACCACCTGTACCATGCAACCGAGACGATTTATAGCTACAATGTACATTTGCACTTACACAGAACCATGAATTGGTGACAACCCTTAAGCTTTATGCATACATGGATAAATTTTTCACTCGCTGTGATTAGCACGCTNACGTCTCTTGATCCTGAGTATTACACAAGTGTGTGATGGCTGATGGCTTGCTGTCTGTGTTACCGACCGATATACAACATAGATCTCTTATCTTTACCCATTTGTCAGGCTCCAATGTCACCACCTGTACCATACAAGCGAGACGATTTATAGCTACAATGTACATTTGCACTTACACAGGACCATAAATTGGTGACAACCCTTAAGCTTTATGCATACATGGATAAATTTTTCACTCGCTGTGATTAGCACGCTCGGACCATATACACTTATGAAAAGTGTGCATTAAAATAAAGGGTACCAGACTTAAAGGGTGCCCAGCAACACCCAAAATCAATTGATAACACAGTGGAGTTGAGGGCAAATATCGTGATGTCTTGTGCGTAAACATCTTGAAGCCATTCAATGATGAACTCTTTGTCATGTATTCCGATGAGTGAGTCTTTTGGTTTCATCTTCGTGAAGACGTCAACCATGCTCAGATAACTTAGCAAAGCCTTTGATCGCCAGAAAATCTGTTACAACCAACTCACAAGACAAGCCCCGAGTAATATTAACCACAAACAGTACCTCAAGGAACAAAGAATGTGGAAACTGAAACCAGTCAAGTTGAAGATTAATTTTAGGATGTTAGAACAGATTTGAATAAATATCGTCACCTTAAGATCAGTGTTATGATGATTTTAAAGTTGAGAGCTGTTAGTATTCTCGACTTATAAAACTCCTGAAGCACAAGTGCCTAGAGAGGAAACGCACAAAGGGAAATCACTAGAGAATAGTGTTACTCATACTAAAAATGGGCAAGATTACGCATCTGAGATGCCGATAGCGAAACCTTTTAACAATGTTCTATGTTTCATATAAATCACAGTTGCCTTTGGCAAGTTTGTTTTTGTGGCAGATGAAATCGTATGATCCCCAGGTTTCATGGAGTTAATATGGGAGTAGTTAATCACAAGGGGGTCTTGGATATGGAAAGCAGAGACTTTGTGACAAAAGAGAGAGAAGTAAAGGTGAAAACTTCGGGACACAGGCGCTGTCTAGAACATACAAAAGCAAAAGGGTTGAGCTCACGTATGCACTTCGCTTATGAACGGAGCTAGGCAAACCTGATAAACTATGTCTATGGCGAACGTATTGTTCTGTCACTGATAACGATCTATATTCAACAAGACAAGGTATGACTAAGTCATTGGAAAAATACCCAGTCGTTGATACGTTAATTGGCGTCTACATACTCAATAGATTTACCGGTGTCCGCGTGAGTATCTANGGCAAGATTACGCATCTGAGATGCCGATAGCGAAACCTTTTAACAATGTTCTATGTTTCATATAAATCACAGTTGCCTTTGGCAAGTTTGTTTTTGTGGCAGATGAAATCGTATGACCTCCAGGCTTCATGAAGTTAATATGGTAGTAGTTAATCACAAGGGGGTCTTGGATATGGAAAGCAGAGACTTTGTGACAAAAGAGAAGGAAGTAAAGGTGAAAACTTCGGGACACAGGCGCTGTCTAGAACATACAAAAGCAAAAGGGTTGAGCTCACGTATGCACTTCGCTTATGAACGGAGCTAGGCAAACCTGGTAAACTATGTCTATGGCGAACGTATTGTTCTGTCACTGATAACGATCTATATTCAACAAGACAAGGTATGACTGAGTCATTGGAAAAATACCCAGTCGTTGATACGTTAATTGGCGTCTACATACTCAATAGATTTACCGGTGTCCGCGTGAGTATCTATCTACCTTAGCCAGTTTATTATATGCCCAAGAGCCATGAATACGGTGGGTCGACTACCATGAAGTAACCGTCGCGGCTCTACAGATTTAATCTCCGACAAGAGACGACATGCACGACATGTCATTGTAGGCAAACAGTTCCGAGGAGGGTATTTTATGGGCTTAACTTGTTTTCTTTTCTCGTAGAAAAACAAGAGTTGAAGACTTAACAACGTCATGAGATAGGCAAGTAAGAACGTCACCAAAAAGAGTAGAGAAAAACTGCTATTCGTTGGGAGCGTTTTCTCTTATAAATGGTGAAATATGAGCGACACGCCGTCAGGTTGATGGNATGAACGGAGCTAGGCAAACCTGGTAAACTATGTCTATGGCGAACGTATTGTTCTGTCACTGATAACGATCTATATTCAACAAGACAAGGTATGACTGAGTCATTGGAAAAATACCCAGTCGTTGATACGTTAATTGGCGTCTACATACTCAATAGATTTACCGGTGTCCGCGTGAGTATCTACCTTGGCCAGTTTATTATATGCCCAAGAGCCATGAATACGGTGGGTCGACTACCATGAAGTAACCGTCGCAGCTCTACAGATTTAATCTCCGACAAGAGACGACATGCACGACATGTCATTGTAGGCAAACAGTTCCGAGGAGGGTATTTTATGGGCTTAACTTGTTTTCCTTTCTCGTAGAAAAACAAGAGTTGAAGACTTAACAACGTCATGAGATAGGCAAGTAAGAACATCACCAAAAAGAGTAGAGAAAAACTGCTATTCGTTGGGAGCGTTTTCTCTTATAAATGGTGAAATATGAGCGACACGCCGTCAGGTTGATGGTAAACTGGGTTGCGGAGGCATAACAGGGACAATGTCCGATTGGTGCGAACGTCCAATCGTCTTCATACCTTGACATGATTGAGTTGTGTCCCTAATGAAAGGTGTGTAAAGCAGTCGTAGTGTCGTGCAATGAGTATCTTGGCTGTGGCCACCTCGTTCCGAGGGACCAACCCAAAACCCCACTTTTCTTTCTTTGTTTCTTTTGTGATCATTCATGGCTTCTGCCCTAGATAAGGATACGGCAATGGCATATCTTTTCCTGATAACGCGTAACTAAACTACTCTATATGTATGTGCATGGATCATAAACAAAACACATCTAACTCCACACTCGGGGGCCTTCTTCCTTTTCGTTTTTTGCTAGTGAACCCGTCCCGAGCTTCAGATCCTAATAAACCACCAGTATCCCGGGGGAGTGCTTCGTTAAGGGCTAGTCTTAAATTAGACGTTAAATGCAAGAAACAGAGACTTTGTTAAAGAAGAAAGGAGAAGAACGAAAACTCTGCAGGGTGGGGGCTGCCTGGGATTTATACCAGGTACCAGGCAAAGCCTAGAGGGTTGCAAACCCTAACATGCTTGGCATCAGAGGGTGGCGATCGACTTTGTGATGAAAGCCGCGATGAATGTGAGGGGTCAATGAAGTCACACAGAACCGGATAGTAATGACAGGTAACAGAGAGTTCGATAGAGAAGCAGACTAACTAATCAATCAGGTATAGCCGGTAGTGGCTCTTTATACTACGATTCTCACCCTCAAAACACACTGCATCATTTCCTAAATGCTTTGATGACGACGTCTAAGAACTTGTGGTGGCGAATGATAACCAGCTGATGCCTCAGCGTGGCGAAGAACGATGTGATGGTCTCCGGTGTGGCGAGGAAAGATGTGACGGCTGGTACTTCAACGTCACGAGAAACGATGATGTCACAGGCAAAGCCTATTGGGTTCCACACCCTAACAATGACGTGCAGAGGTCGCGCGACTTCCGTAGCTTTGACTGATGAGGGGTTTGGCGCCGATGGTGGTGAAGCACCCAGTAGGTGCTGATACAGTGATCTATAAGAGAGCGGCTAAAGATAGGAAG
>JSUI01005901.1:0-11465 GCA_000833645.1 Huntiella omanensis | reverse complement strand
GTCAACAATCGCACTACCATCAAACTTCTTCATAACGATGTCGACCAATCGCGGCAGGAATACTACGAGGTACCTCAAACGCATGGGTATCACGGCGAGGCTGATTGCGTCGGTACAAACCGTCTTAATACCAGTGTTTGAGGATGCGCAATGGCACCTCCTGGTCGTCAGACCCCAGGCCAAGACACTTAGTCTCGTACATTCGGGGACAGAAGGCAAGCTGCCCGGTCTGCTACTGTGTCTACGTGACTGGCTTAAGAACTACCTCAAGAAACTCTTTCAACCTATGGAGTGGCACGATGTGGAAATCCCAGTGCCAGTAGTGCATCAAGAGGAGAGTACTGGTGCTGGGCTCATTTTGAATGGAATTTCCATTGCGCTCGGGTGTGCGCCAATCACGGTATACGATCCACAGGATATAAATCTGTATAGATGGAATCTGGCGTCGGTTCTCGTGAATGGGGGCTTCACCGGGGTCTATGATCTGGGGCATATATAGATGTCATGTGTTCTAAACGTGCTGGGGTGATATGTTGAATTTACCTACGCATATATTTTAGATAGTCTTTCAGTTTTAGTGTACAAAAAAAGACCAGTTTCCTCGAGCAATTTCATGTCGTCTGTTCGTCTGCCCATGTCAACCCCGTTGTTGATGCTACGCCACCGAAACTGAGGGGTCCTGCGATCCATGGTGGGATCTACAGACCAAACCTTCAAGACTGGGTTCAGCCGATTCTTCCCAGATCTTGCAGTCTACGAGGTTTGTGTCATGAGACAAGAGATCACTTGACCACGGTCAATACCACTCGATTGAGAGCTCACAACAATCTTTCAGACAACAAACTCCTTGTATACATGAACGATACATGGTTAGCTCGGGTACAATCGTAGAGAGTGCATTTATTATCTGTCTCTTGATAATCCAGCTTGTCAGTTATCTGTCACAGCTGTCCCTTCTAGATTCCTTTACCGTACGTCATTTTTGTAGACCCCAGGGGTAGCATGCCTTGTCTTCGGAGTTGGCCAGGCTTCATCATTTTTTAGCTTTCACAAACAATTAGTGAAAGGGTTCAGGTATACAGGCTACGCTGATTCTGCCGTGTATTACTTTTGACTTGTCTCATTCATGGTCAATCCTGGCAGCATTTTGGTGCGTACATCTCCCGATGCCGTTCGTAATACGCATGTCTTCACCGTCTATCGGCGCTCGAAAAGGACATTCGGAGCCCATCAGTAATCCTAATCTAACAGTCTCAGTCTGGTTAGTCAGACAATGATGCTTCTCCAACGATGTGCTGTCAACTATGTTGACACAACAATGCCAACATGGAATACAAACGCCGGTTAATGACATTGCACCACCCGAAGAAGTTGTATTTTAATATAATGTATGCCTAACGATAGCCAGTAGCTGTTAAGGCTGCATCCATGCCTTCTAGCGAGACGTAGTTTAGTCAGTTTTGTTGCACGAGGATCCGCTTCGTGTGACTGGCGGGGACTTTATCCCTTTTCTTCAAGGGCATGACATGACGTTGGAATAGGGTTTGGTCCAAACCAGGATCCAAGACGATCAGTTCTTGGCATATTCGAGACATTCCATATGTGAATATATACGTATGTACACTTGGAACACATTTTCCACCTGGGCCTTTCGGGCTGGGAAAACAAAATTCCGATCACATCAACCGGGATGTTGGTCGGTACAGTCCGGTAACTGTTCTTTTTGTCGTTGTCGGTACGATTCGTAATGGCTGTTGTCGAAAAGCGTGGCCAACGTCATCGTTTCAATGGCTGTGTGAGAGCTGAGAACATGACTTTCTGCCGTGATGGAGGATCCCGTTGGGATATTTCCGGCGGGGGAATTTGTCTCACGTCGGATGTGGGCAGTTACAACCCCATCAATAGTTTGCAAAAATTGCAAGTCCCTTTGTCATTCAAAGGACAACTAGGACACGGCAAAACCCTGTGGCTAGCTTCAGTAGTATTCACAACAAGCGCCCAGGTGTTTTTAAACATTGTCCACCCATCACTTCACGATTCAGTCGCCTTTTGCACCAGAGTATCATAGACAAAAAAACAATATTATTGCACAACAACTTCATCTACTCCAACAAGGGCGAATAAACCGCCGGCAGTTTATCCACAGTATAATAATGTTTCCAAGCACGGGGAGCTTCCACGAGGCCCATTGCGAACGACCCTNATGCAGTCATGGCCGTCGATCTCAACCCACTCTTTGCACCACTCGCACTCGTAGTAATCGTTGCTCGACTGGTTCACGCCGGGACCAGAAATGAGGTTAACCTCGACGCTGTGAGCGGCAGCGGAGGAATCTCCGACGGAAGTCTGCATCATGGCGTTTATGTTAGACGTCGCAAAGTAGGTCATTCTTCACGTCAGCACTTACAGTTGTCTGGGCAGTAAAGCACATCTTGATACTATGTTGTGTGGGTTTTGGAAGTGGGGAGGATGAAATATTGGAGTTTGAAAGAGTTGTGATGGTGGTCCGAAGTGGTGGATAAACAGAGCCAAGAGGAC
The DNA here is from genome assembly GCA_000833645.1 of Huntiella omanensis. Classification (NCBI taxonomy): domain Eukaryota; kingdom Fungi; phylum Ascomycota; class Sordariomycetes; order Microascales; family Ceratocystidaceae; genus Huntiella; species Huntiella omanensis. The sequence continues at coordinate 8,927 of JSUI01005901.1, read as the reverse complement.
AAGAGATGAAGCAGAAACCATAAGGTTTAAATAACCGAGTCGACAGGTTACTGATCGGTGCCTCAGTGGCGGACGACAGTGCGTCTACCTCTGTATCATGTTTGCTGACCACTATAACACGTTTGTTTACCACTACATCATGAACAGATTTCTATCCGTTTCTACTGGTCCCTTAAGCCGCAGCTATGAATACCCGTAAATGCCTATTCGAAGACATCCTATAAAATGGATAATTGAAGATGACAAATAAACATGGTTTTCTTGAATGGTCTCTATGCTTTTTTAATCCGCATGTTCTGACGTATTTTACTCGGAGCAGGCGCAGTGCAATGATCTTTCGGTTATGGTTTTGTCAAATGCTATTGCATTAGCCCCGAATGGATATATCCAAACATACTCACTCCTTCCGCCAACGCAGAGACGACGAGATAAGCCCTCATACGAGCATGGGATATTGCACGGCCGGTGTTGGCCCTTTTCTGACATTTGTTTACCCAGTGGGACTTTAGGGGGCCTGGTGATGGCTCTTGTGACTTTCGACTAATACTGAACGAAATCTATAATAATAGCGTTCAGACCAGGAAGCTCCAGCAAGGTATATATGTGCGTTCAGTATATCGTTGAGACGCTACACGAGACCTCCGTAACTGTAGCCCGCCATTCTAGTTGAAATGCAGTTGGAGCCGCTCGGGTTGGACAGATATGCTCACTATGCACAGTAGACATACCAACTAACTGATTGTGATGAAATACAACTGTATCCGATATATTACTATTTCAATGCAATATAAGGCTAGGTTTTCCAATGACTTACAAATGTATCCTGCTTACAATCTGCCTTAATGTGAGGTGTAGTTAAGCGTAGAACGTTTCACGGGCCTTTCTTGTGCAACTTAGGCAGCCATGTCACCAGTCTACCGGCACGCGATGAGATTTAACTCACTTGTTTTTACAAAACGGAGTGCAGGCCTACCTGTGTGCCTGTATATACCACATGTTGCATCCGCCCACACACATATGTCTTTTTATCGCGTAGTCATGTGTGGACAAGACATCACCCCCCGTGTTCAAAGCCCTCCATCTTGGGCGGCGAGATGTTCTTCCTGCGTCCTACAGTTTCTTCAAGTTTGACCGTCAGGCAGGATCATGTTCTGGTCCACTTCACTGATGCCGGCTCCCACATGTGTGCACCGGGAGCGTCAAAAGCGCTGGTCCGATCTCGCAGCTCATCTTACAGGCCGAGCCAATGCGAGTACGTGATTTAGGGAGGCCGATTTGTTCGTTACAAGTCGTCTTTGAGGTTGGTAGTATGTGACAAGTTAATAAGCCATGTCTATTAGTCCTATAGTAACTGGAAATATCCAGAAGTAAGCTCGGTCGATAGTAGGGTTAATGCAGACCACAAGGGTTATCCGAGCCAAAGTAACGAAAACATGCCACCACAGCGCACCAGTATGGGGCGCTGTTTAAGATTACAGATATTGAAAAACACTTTGCATTGACCAACAGAATATTGCCGCCGCTCTCACATGTCCAATGAGCCGTTGGAGAGTTCCTACACTGAACATCAGATCAACGTCAATATCCAGGGCGGCACATGGCCTAACCATCAACACATAAGAGACGTTGCAATCACTTTCGATTTGATAAAAGGGTTATCTTGACTGCGTGTATAATAAAAACAAAACAGAGAAAGTTCAAGATTAGACTGCGAGGAAAGAACATATAGCACTAAGTGAATGGTAAGCTCGTTTGAAGACGGCTCGATATCACTAAAAGCCCGTTAACCTTCGTCCACAAGAAACCCAGGATTTTGTGATGAAACGTTACCTGCAATTATCCTAACGTTTAAGCTCTTGATAGGCGGTGAACAATTTGCTATCTGTCAGACATGGTAGGGAACGAGGCCCACGCAAAAGGTCTTTACCAAGAAGTTTCTTGTCTGTACACCTTGTCGAGGTCTACTCGAGGCATGCATCACACAACACATGACGATTGAATCACAGCGGAGAACACAATAATTGACGTAAGAATCAATATTCCGACACTGTAGCTCATGGAAAATGAAACCGTTGGCGGTGTTGCTCGAAGCTTAAGCGCACAATGAAAATGGCGAGTCGGATGGACAGCGTCTGCGTGGCGCAAGGCGACTGAGGCTACCTACTCGTAGGGGCCGATACAATTGTGTCCGTCGATCTCCACTCCTCTCAGCCTCAGTCACATTCGTAGTAGTCATTACTCGAGTCATTCATCCCGGCGCTAGACATGGCGTGAACCTCGGTGGTATCGTTGACAGTAGCGAGCTTGCTGGCGGTGTCGGTCTAGTTAGTCAGAATCGGTTAGAACGTTGTTGTCGGGAGCATATCAGGGACGAGACTTACAGTGCCCTTCTGGGTACGACAAATGTTGAAATTTCAAGGAGAGGATTCTAGAATATGCCGCCCCCCAAAATTGGGCCTTGAAACCGAGGTCTACCTAGCAAGGTGGTTTCCGAAGATGCCAGCAAACTCAAAGCCGATGACAAAGCGAGAGGCGATGACAAATGAAACGAATGGGCAAACCGGAGTTGCAAATAGTGGTTTGCAGTGATCACTGATTGGTGTATATGTGGGCCAGTTTCAGCGGTAAGGGCACTGTGACCCGTTAGCTAGAGAAGCCGACGTACCAGCATCATGCCGTAGCAACAAACATCTGAAATTGCCTTTTTGGGTAATAACCGCAAAGCAAGACATGGTCAATGACAAATGAGCACTGGATTCCAGAGCATTCCGAACCAATCTAGGCATGAAGTTGGTCAGTGTGCTTTCCCTCCTGACCAATATATTGGTAATCTCTGACAGGCTTGCAGTGGACCATGAAGTATGGTTACAAATCAGTGGGGTGACGGCAATGACACTGAACGCTGATCACACTAATGTTTGTGTTTATCTTGCTTAAAGACAGCGCCGCTAGTCAAATTCAGGTGCAAGGCACCCAGAGCTTAGTGCTGTCCAAACAATGTAAACTGAAAAGGGTAACGTCTTGCGCGGCCCTTTTGGGTATAAAAACCCGCGTTTCCCCGCGCGTTTTTTGCAATTCTTCCTCTCCTGTTCACACACACTTTTCTGCACCCAAAGATTTGCTCCATCCAAAACTTCTACTTTCTTTGATCGATACCAGCGATCCACCTTGCTCTTTATATATTCAAACAATTGGAACCTCAAAGATGTGCTTCTCAGAGGACATCAATTCGACTACCGCTGGTCGTGCTGCCAGCCACGTTGCTAGCCATTCCGCTAACAATACTGTTAAACCTGTCAACGTAAGTATCACAAAAAGGGTGTCATATCATTCTCGTTTGAATACTAAATTGTACCATCTATGCTGCAGGAGGGCACTCTACCCGGAAAACTGTGCCCTAAGTGTCTTGAGGACGGGCGGGAATCCTGGGTGGCACCGGGCAGAATTTGCTCAAACTGTGGGTACGACAACACGAAGTAAATCTTCGTGATCTTCGCCTGCCCATGTGCCGACAGGGCCACTTCATAGTTTATAACTCTTTGTTGCCGGAATAATGTTCAATAAAGGTCGGAACCTATTTTAACCTCAAAATTTCACTGTCCAACCAATGGCTTTGCCATCCCATTTCAATAACCTTTCATCATTGAACGCGAATGTGATATGAATGTTCTCAACAATCCTCGTAATAGCGAACGCCATTGCGGCAACATGTTTCAGTAGCCATTGGTGAGGGACCCAAGATATTGTCAGATTGTACCCCGTCTGGAGGTCCTGGTTAGGGTTGGTAATAGCCAGGAATCGGATTAGGCAATAGATGCCGGAACCACATATAGTCGCTGAGATCACTGATACCAATGACTAAAGACCAAAGGATCCCCCTGTTGGGCGCAGTGGTACTCGCATGCTCCTAATACGCTAGCACATATAACTGTTGTCTGTCAGAACATAGTTTCATCAAGTCGATATTGTGACCATGTCAAGACTGACCCAAGCAGGTTGTCAGCCTCTGCCCTGTCTGATGGCTGCTCACTAAGTGTTCGTTCTCACTGTATAGGAATTGCCTCCTATATAGTCCCTGATAGAATAGCACTAGTAACAAAGTCCAAAGGTTCCACTTCTTTTTGGCGCAGTGGTATGCTGATGCCTCCCAGTCCGTCACAGGTTATCACTCTCGTCACGGCGGTAGAGAATATTCCCGAACAGGTAAAGTCCATGGTTCAATCATACCGACTTTTGAAATGTGCTTTTTGAGTGGCGCATTCTGCACACGGCGTATTCCACTTTGATCATTTGATAGAAGGTAATAGGATAGGCGTATTTAGATTAAAGTGTGCAAAGGAACACACATTCGCATTAGAAGCCGGTGATCGGTTTCTAGTGCGTACGTGCTGATGGCTGGGCTACGCTGAATGCGCTAGAGCGATGATCACGAAAGACTTCATGGACAGAGAGTACTGTATTAGGAGTGTTCTAGCTCGACATGATTATCATGTCGTCTGCTCTGCATTATACTGTTCTGGCCATTGAGACTCTTATTCCAATGTGCAGTGCAGCGTCGTGGGTGTTTTAACTGGACTGTCTCTATTCATGGACCCAGCTGAGATAAGCACAGCCACTAGGTCTGCCTACATCGAGTATTGTCCCAGACTGGTGATTCATTCGAGGGTCATCCTTCTTAATATATGTGTTCTTTCTATAAAAGTACATCCCATGACACTACCTCGCCATACTGCTTGCACAAAAGTTTCCAGTTCAATTATTTGATACCCAAGGTCAACTGAAACGCCCGCGCTGTACCACTCAGCATTTTGATGTCACTTTCAATCTTTGATCCCGTTTTTTATATATCAATACTCAGTAACAACTATCATTTTACCATGCCTTTATTACCCGACGTCTCGAGCCTGTCCTAACGTTAACCTGGCGTTACTTTCAGTTCGGGGGGGGGTTAACCCTCCAGTTGTCCCCCAGATACGACTCTTTCATCCAAACTATCCGCCAAGTCACGTCCTCTATTAACAGTGGAAGTGTTGCACATACTGGGCAGCAACACCAGCTCACTAAATGGTCGCCGGTTGCCCGTTGTTCCCAGGTACATCATGTATGAGCTATCCCATACATGCGGACCCATGGGTGCAAGTGGTACAGCCGGAAATGGAGCGTACTCCGAATCCATCTCAGCAGAGCCGGCATTTCTGTTCACAGAAACACCTTCGTACCGCAACGGAGTGGGTTCATGAAGAGCACATATCAGTAGTAGCTGATCTTTCATGAACTGTTCTCTGGCCGAAACGGTGGATTGGAAAGGTGAATCCAACAGCTTTTGCCTGTCATCCTTGCTAAGGCCTTTGCCATTCACAACGCTTGGGGGCTGTTGAAAGGCGCCATTTGAGCCCACACCGGTTGGTTTATGTGCCAGATCTCTATCCGGGAGACATGAGTTTCCAACGTACGTCCTGTTGGTAGGCCGAGTACTCTGACGGACCCTCCCAGTATGCATTAGCTCGCCGCGACGCCAGTTCTGACGAAAATTGGTAATTTGTGACCATTTTTCGTGTTGTAGTTCCAGCCAGCGGTGGTGGGCTTCCTCGGGTGACATCATTGCCTGACGACCGACTTGAGTCCAATCGACCTGCCAGTAGATCGTTAGTGCATGTCGAACAGGAGGCTGTTCGAGAAAATTGACACTCACATCTCTATAATAGCACCTTTGTGCGGTCACCGCGTAGTAACGTCTAGTGTTTGGTGCTACTAATATTGCGTTGGAATCTGGCCTGCATAGCTGCCCTACTTTTCCAGGACCTGCAGACGACGATGAATTAGTACGTAGACGGCTATGGAGGCGAGGGCGGGCTAGTGGCAGGTGGACACATCCAGTACATTTGTCCAGTGCGTTGTTGAGATTGTGTACCAATGACGAATAATCATGTTGTCATAGGTCACCAGGGGAATCCTTGACGACTAAATAGACTCACAGCATGTTTTCCGGGCAGTGGAAGGACATTCACCATTGACCGGTTGGGCCATGTTTGGCCGACGGGTAGACAATGGCAATGGCAAAAAGAGGACACCTAAAATAAGCTCCGATCCCTATGATCCGACAGGATTCATGTGGTGAGTGTGGTTTATGGGCGAACGAACGGTACCAGTTTATTTCGAGGGTGCCTCAATGGAAATTGGATTGGATGTCCGTGACAAAACTTCAAATGAAAACACCACAATTGGGAAACCACACAGATGGTAGCCTTGTAAACTCTCAAGCATACTGTTCAACTTGTATCAGGCAGGTCCATTTATTGATATTCAGTTAGGAAGTTGCATGTAGCTTCCTATCCAGACTGGCATTTTCTACGAATATACAACTACCCCTATTGAGTTTAGTAAGACTCTCCACGCCTATCAACACAGTTTGCTCCATTACTACAAATAATACCATGTGTCGTGTCCGTGTCGGAGGCCAATTACGGTGAATACTGATACTTTTATGCCGGTACAAGATATTGTTAGACTTGCACGGGTATGCCAGTACCTTTAGGGTAACAAAGTGAACGCTTTGGCGCTCCTGTTTGGTTTTTGTGATACAAAGGCCCGGAAGATTGAAGCTTCTGCAGTAACCCTATTCCTGACCTGAACGACCCTAATTCCGATGTCCCGCCGGCTCCGACATAACACCTATTTCTGGTTTGAATCACCATAGGTTTTGTAACTTGAACTCACGAACTCCCAGAACCGCATTTGCCAGATCCGCCTGTATTCAAAGCAATGGGGTATCATAAATTGAGAGTACGTATCAGGATCATCAGCATTTGTGTTCACCAGTACATCACCATCTAAATGTTGGCACATGTACATTTATACGAGTACTTTTGTCAACGCGTTGTGCGTAAGTTCGCGCCACTGGACTGTGGTACCAATCCATGTGCTATGAACTGGGAAACACAGAGCGATGACATCTTGCATGCTCGGGTATTCAGACGAACTCCGTGTACGCCGGCATCGACCCTATTTTTATGCGTACAATATAATCTAGGGGTAGAAATTAGCCATCTAGACGCTAGGAAAAAGTGAAGAGAAATGGACTGATCAAGAGTCACGGTATAGCTCTTCGCCTTCTTGATGGGGATGCCTCTCTGGGATGGATATTACCCTTTGCATTGTTCCGGTCAGGTCTTTTCACAGGTGGAATGGTTATATTCGAGGCGTAGGGTTCACGAAATAAATCACGTGACCCTATCAGAGGAAGAGGGGCCACAAAGATTAGCAAGTAATTGGTGCCCAGGAACATGTGTGAATGATTGGGTGTTAAAGTAACCTTCATACGGTCCTGGAGTATTGGAGCATTACAGGGTATCTTGACAAAATTGCAACCCCGGGGTTGTGAGTGGACGTAGACGTTAATAACGCCAGAGTTATTTCTGTCTATACAATGCTAGGAACAAACAATACGACCTGTAAATCGTGAAACACAGATGAAGCCGGACAAACAAACTTGCTGATTCATCTCTGTCTAGTTGCTGGTGACCGGTTCGTGAGATCGACGGCATCTTGCTACCCAGTTTTCGAAACATTGACATTCGGCTTCAGTATACTGCGCTAAGAAATTCTATTTCTCTTCGCACTTCATTGCATCGACATCCACCACACCACACCAAATCCTCTCCGAATATGGAACTCTCGCACTTGCCTCAACAACCCGTTGAGTTTGATTCACCCGGATACAAGGTTCTAGTGGGACAGACGTTCCACGTGTCATTCAATGATCACACCAAGACTCCTTCGAACCTGCTCACAGCCCAAATGACGGTCACTAACCCCATGGGCTTTTCATTCATGAGGGATATGCAGCTGATTCGACAAGATCCTACAGGTTTCGGGTGTCCCCTATATTTAGCGATGTTCGGAACGTGGTATGTCAAGATTCACGTGTGGGTAAGCTCACCCGATGGACAGGCCCCGAACCTTCACTCTGTATTGAACCGTTCGTTAGAGGCAGTCTAGAAATTGGGTAGAAGTGACAGGAACCTTTCAATTCAGATGGGTTGAGTTTAAGGACGGTGGCATTTCAATGGTCAAAACAATGAATAAGGATGTTCCCCCGTGTATGGAGGGTCTCGAATACGGAACATTGATAAGACTCATATGTGCTCCGACATTGTTACTATCGCTGCGATAGGTTCCATCCGTCCATATGATCATTCGTGCCATTCCTCCGTTTGAGTTGCATGGCATCAAGTGTTTAGAGTTCAGAAAATGATATTTATGAATCAATTCACATTGTCATGTAATTACCTTTTGGTGACGAAGAATGTTCGCCCAAGGTATTGANAGATGGGTTGAGTTTAAGGACGGTGGCATTTCGATGGTCAAAACAATGAATAAGGATGTTCTCCTGTGTGTGGAGGGTCTCGAACACGAGCATTGATAGGGTTCATATGTGCTCCGACATTGTTACTATGGCTGCGATAGATTCCATCCGTCCATATGATCATTCGTGCCATTCTTCCGTTTGAGTTGCATGGCATTAAGTGTTTAGAGTTCAGAAAATAATATTTATGAATCAATTCACATTGTCATGTAATTACCTTTTGGTGACGAAGAATGTTCGCCCAAGGTATTGATGAACAATTGCGTGGTTTGAAGGTAACAATCATACATAAACATCATGAAGACAGGTATTCTAACAGCAGCCCAGGAACACAGAAACTGATGAGACCTCATGAGTAGGGCCGAAGATAGGTCCATTTTCTCCTACGAACACAGATTTACGACATTCACGTTACAAAGACTCTGAGGCTACGCGATTATGGAACCAGGGCTCAACCTGGGAGTTTAACAGCATGAACTTGTGATAGTATGACATATATAAAGGGAAAAGGCAGAGCTGACAACAATGCTACCTCTGAACAGTGATATATTATTGGCTTGTG
>JSUI01005900.1:0-11449 GCA_000833645.1 Huntiella omanensis | reverse complement strand
ATCCAGTTGACAGAAGAGAAGGCTTCGCTCGCCCCCTTCCCGAGACTCATGTTCCTCGAGCTACCCCACGAATATGATTGGTATGCCATCGGTTGGAGGATATGAAACTGGGAATATATGCGTACATACATACATAATCATAAACAAAGGCAAAAGCGCCATTGAACCGAAAGATTGAGTTGGGGATCTTGGCCACAAGGTAAGATCACTTTCTAGCATTTCATGTGCATCATCTATTCGAATGACATATCGGCCGCCAAAAAAAAAAGCGACCAAAGCCCGTCACTGACCACCTAGCTACTGGCCACCAGATACGCTGTCGGACATTGCGTGCCTTCACCGGGTGTAGCATCTACCCCCTTCACCAGGTCCAATAAGTAGACGCCGGATTGCATCCTTCTAGATACCGCAGCAAGATAAGAGATTGTGAGACATTGTGCCTTAGGCTACGTCTCGTCCATTGCAAGCTCCAAAGGAACCAAACAGGCCAATCTATTTCGTCTTCAAAATTGGCACGGATGGTAATGGTGTCTTTTTTAGCAGCGGCTTTTTCCGTTTCCTCCGGGTAGTGCGAGACCGGGTCACACACGACATGAATTTTGTCTTTTGAACTGTGAAACGCCCACAAGTCCCGTAAGGCATTGTCACAGATATGCACTTTAGTTGCAGAAGTANACCCTAAAGTACATGTATTCTTTAGAGGTTGCCGCGATTATCTCGTCTACTTGGTTGGGTCTATAGTACAACAGCGAAGCGCGGCCATTGCCCTATATGTGACTAATCGCCCGCGAGGAAGATCCACCGTCTGACTTAAAATGACATAGGCCCGACACTTCTATTGGCGATCATGCGGCCCGGAGAGTAGAAGGGGCACACCGTTCTTCCGAGCATTGAAGAGCCGCTCGGGTAGAAGGCAGGCAAGGGTTTTCCAGGTCCATTACTGGCGAGTTTCGCAGTCGGTATGACGATGGCGAGGGTCTCCTAGGGCGATTAATGTATAGGAAGACCCGTTTGTGCCATCCGATCAAACAGTCTCGTTCTCGCCAAACATACCGTCAGAAGCAGAAAACATGGGCATCGTGGGATCTATTGTCAGGGTGGAACAAGCAGGTTAGCACAAACAACTTCAATGAGTGTTCCCGTTAGTCTGGAAGAAAAAGCTTACCTGGTAGTGTACAATGTATTTGGATGGTTGAAGGACTTTACAACAACCTGTCAGTGTGCTTGAAGGGCAGTGTTCAATGGTAAAGATGAAAGGATGTGACTTAACAGGCAGCTTTGGGTCCCCATAATGACAATTTTGACATAGAAAGTCACTGAAGGCTGTATCTGTATGTGATGAGTGTCAACTTCGCTGGGCAATCTTGAAATGTTCATATTCATACATATCTTCATAGTAGCCGCTGAACTACACATTGCATATCCCACTGAACAAATATCACTACAGAGGCTCTTCTGGTAGCACATCGCTAGAACAGCAACATACAGTTAACATCAAAGCGGTGGAATTTGGTTGTTTGGCAACGAACTACACTGAGTAGTTTTTGTCATGATAGCAGCAAGAGGGAGTGATAATAGGAACCGACGTTGATGTGTACAATAGGCCAGAAACACATGACTAAACTAGAAAAGCTAGATTTGATGTTGGTAGTTCTACTTCAGAATCTGAAGGCGGAGAGAGGTGTTGAGACAATACAGAAGGCACAAAACTAAAACATCAATTTGATGAGACGTCAGCTTGAGAAGGTTCTAGTCTAATAGCCGCGTTCACACTGGCAGAGCAAAGACCGGTGTGTTCACTCAATAAGCATTCACTGACATTCAACACTTTTTGGTGCTCCCATTGTGAATTTTCAGTAGAGACACTGGTAGCAAAGCAGATCCTGTCAGAGCATACCATTCGAGTATTGCCATGAAGAATAGTACAGACGAAGAAAGTGAAGGTCATGATTCTGCTGATCCTCGTGTCTTGTAGACAGAAGTTTCCCGACCTGCGTCTATGTATTCCCTTGCCTTTCTCAATGATCAGTTTCACCTGGAGTCAGATATGATGCCAACATGTGGAAACGCAGTTTTACACAGGACATGTAGTGTTTCGCATGAGTTAACGAACTTTCAATCACATGAAATCCGCCGTATATACCTACCACGCGATTTGCGGCGTGAATTTGCCATGTTTTTGGAGCCAAATTAGCTACACCACAGATTCAAGTGAAATATATAGATGTCCAAATGCAAAATAATGGTTTGTTATTATTAGAATAGTATTAACCCATTGCACAAGGGCGGTATATGCCCGAAAGTATGTGAGCCCGTGGCAGATCCCCCGCCACGTTTCAAACAAAAGGCAACTGGCGATCCAATCTACGACCTCCTCTATACTGTCGCCTATCGTCACCCGAGCATCCCCAGCTGCAAATGCTTCTATATTAGAAGCATATATGGACTGATCATCGTAAACGATAAAAATGCGATCATTGTCGCCGGCGAAGCTGTGCATGTCGAACAATGCACTATCACAAGCCGTCTCCGAGTTGAAATATATGACACCCATGCGGAAGCCAGTTAGCTCCGAGCGCGTGTCGAGGAAGTGTTCTTCCAACTCATTGTCGTAGTAATAGGTCGGCATGTTGGGAGAAATCATCTTTGACTCCCGCAACAGACCCGAGACAAACTGTCATGACCATGAGCTCGTGCGACGCCCAGTAATCATATACATTATGATCGGGCCCGGACAATATAAGAGGAACTCTATTTGAGGAAGAGTCCTTCGGCCGGGCCCCCTGTTCCAGAGACTCTTGACATGCCTGTTGATCTAAACGGAGAGAGCCATGGTTAGTTAGTATGTGTGTCTAAGATACTTGTGTAGCGAATCTCATAGTGCTCAGTGATCAATCATCAAGGCTCAACTGTAAAAGTCGACCAACTTAGTCTTACTCGTGATCTCGAGCATAACATCAAGTGCGCATTGATCTTTAGGGGGTCTGGAGAAAGTCCCCAAGATCTCCGGATACTAAACTTTCCTTGGACGCAATGAGAGTAGGCTTGTGCATAAACTTGATCATCGTCATTGATCATCTCAAACTACTTACTCGTGAGAGTTGCTCCGACGGGCGTTCCAGTATCACTCTCCTTGGCATGCAAAGAGGGGAGATTCCGGTGTGGGGATCGTCCGAAACATGGACAGCCATTTGAATCCTGGCTGTCCTCCAAAGAGCAACAACGGCTCGTCCCACCGGGGACGAGAAGTGCCCTGGTTACGGGGTATACTGTAAATAATCTCCAAATGAGTACTCAGCAAACCCCGGGTTGCTTGGATCAAAACAGCCCAAGCAGTCAAGTGGAACACCACGGCTATGCCTCAGAAGGGATGGGTGTATTGGCATAAGAAATTTCCGATAGTGAACAAACGTTACTACGAACCAACAATAAGACGGGGGTTCTGGGGAATATAAATAGGCCCGGGGCATCATTCAAGTGTCTTATTGTTAGGCTACAGACATACACAAACATGTCTGGTGTTACTCGAGAGCCCCACCGATGGAATCAACTGGAGTCATATCAGATGAAATCTACCTTTTTCTGACAGGTAACATCATAGGTAACACATTGCCTCATCAACCATCTGGAATCAGTTCATAGCGATCAAGGTACAGAGTCCCATGTTGATATGACTAGAGTCTTATTATTTGGATTTGGGATGGGTTGTAAGAGGCGAGTTGAAATCGAATGTGAAAGCCATTGCTTATAAGAAAAAAAGACTCACTTCTTCTGTTGTCAGTGATTGCATTTGTCCCAGCTAGAGATACGGGAACAGGAAACCAACAATCCGTTGTGGGGCCCGGAGTTTTACATTAAATCGGTTTGCGCATCTGCATTCGTGGAATGATACTGGAAACACAACAGTACTAAAACAGTATCCGACAAACCGGACAATGTAGGCGCACAAATGTCCGAGATACACGAATCTGGCGAATCTGACTTCCTTTTTTATTGATGTCATCATGACGACAACGGGGCATACCGCTGTGTGTTCCGGACTGCCCATTCCAGGGTTATGAGACAGTAACCCTGGTCGTCGAGCTTATCTGATTAGATCTTATCAGATCTAATTGCCATTTGTATCCTAATTTGGAAAAATACATCCCTGTCTACAAATGACGACGTTGGTAGTACCACACACATAGAACACTGAGCTGCCACTGCGACCTGTCTACGACGTGGCCCTCCCTCAACAACTTGAGATAGCTAATCACCGCGGGGCGACTGATTTTGGCGGCGCCTAGCATTTCCACAAACATTGATTGATAGGTCGTATCCGTCTTCTTTTTCATGATAATATCTGACGGTCCGAGTATGCAGGTTTAGCAGGTCAGCGGTTTATGGTGGACCACTGCCAACAGTTTATTACAGCATATGGAGTTACAGTGGCAAATGTCAGTAACAGCCTCTTCGCATTTTCAGAGATCATGACTCCAGACAACCCCGAAGTGTCCCGTCAATCGATCAAACCTTAGGCACCTTTCTGGAGGAGGTGCAAGATAGTAACGATGAACGGGGGTAGAATGGATAATGACCTACTTCCCGAGGAGGTTGCCGAATGCAGCGGATCTTCATGGCTAATGTGCCGATTCAACTGTGAGACACTATACCCAATAAACTGAGATAGGNTTTTAGCTTAGCTTAGCGGAAAGTGGAAGGTTATCTTGATGATTTACAGAAAGTGCTTGAAAATACGGATATTTGCTGAAGCAATGACCGTGAAGATGATCTACGATGCCAACAGTCACTGCATGGGAAGAGCCATGTAAGAAGGTTCAATAAGGCCGGGGAAAGTAGCAGCCAGATCTCACATAAACATGATGGCGCAAGGCTATGGTTGGACCATTATGGCGTACCTCCAGGCAACCAATTGGAAGCCGCGTACTAGCAGAGAGCGTCGAGTCCTTTAGGGCAATAAACTTGTCGCCTTCTAGTATGTAATGACTTCCGCATTAGAACTAGAATCATCAGGTGAGAGACATCTATTCGCCTCACTCGTTAAGACTTCTGCTGATGAGCAGACATGAAAGCCATGTGTGTACCTATAATTCAGAATCCGACGTAATAGCTTTCCCAAATGGTACTCGAAAAGGATCACTAGCGTCCGCTCTCAGTTCATATCTGATGCTCAATTGGGAATTTTGATACTCTGCGGCGCGTACAAGCGTGAAAGTGGATTTGGATATGGCGAATTTCGCAATCATTTTTTTCAAAATCAGTCGCTCCGTCGTCTATAAAATTCCATCGATTTTCCTCTTTCCCCCTTCTTAGATTTTTCATTTTTTCCCCAAGTAACTACCGTTTTTTTCGACTCATTATCAAGCATTTCGAACATACAAATGTAAGTCATTCAAGATCAAGCCTACTAGCACTATTCCTTGTACAACATAGTCTAGCTATCCTGTTGCGCTGCCTTCGCTTGCCGTCGTCTTGATCATTCACTAACAACTCTTTCTCTATTACAGTTACCAACCCAGTTTCGCTTTACACACTCAACAATACCAATTATTACAATTTCCTTTACTCATTATCATCTAACATCATGAACCTCCTTGGGTTCTTGATGATGTGCATGGCCTGGCTATTAGCCAGCCAGGTCAGCGCTGTCACAGGCTTGTCTTCGTCGAATTCAACCTCCCTCGCGACTACTACGTCGTCCGTCGTGCCTACCATGGCTACGTTTTCTATCGCCGGCGCTACAGTTTCCGCTGCCGCCGAGATGGACCAGCTGAGTCTGGCTCATCTCCCCGGCATTTCTCGTCCTCGCCAGTCTAAGCGGGAGCTATCATTCTCTTCTAAATCCGACGATCACACCGCTGCCAACATGTCTGCCGTTGCTGGCACCGCCAGCTCAGACCTCTCAGAAGGTTTTGAGCTCGGCGAGGGGTCCACCGTGACCCAGGACTCCTCCAAGTGGTTCGATAAGATGAACCACGGCGACCGGGAGTTCCTGAACCACAAGGCCGCCATTGATCTCAAGGCCTCCAAGTCTCCCGGCGATTACCGCCTNTATCATTCTCTTCTAAATCCGACGATCACACCGCTGCCAACATGTCTGCCGTTGCTGGCACCGCCAGCTCAGACCTCTCAGAAGGTTTTGAGCTCGGCGAGGGGTCCACCGTGACCCAGGACTCCTCGAAGTGGTTCGATAAGATGAACCACGGCGACCGGGAGTTCCTGAACCACAAGGCCGCCATTGACCTCAAGGCCTCCAAGTCTCCCGGCGATTACCGCCTCTACCCCGTCGAAGAAGGTGTCCCCGCGCCTGCTACAATCAACGCCCCCATCTGGCTAGATGCTAGCGGGATCCACGTTGATCCCAACGCGCCGTGGCGCCTTGTTTCAGACGACGTCATTGCGTTTGGATACACAGTCGATAACGCCATGGAGCGTAGTGTTGTGGCTCCGGCAGTCGCCCACTCTCCTTCGGCGAAGATGCTGTGGGCTGGCAAGGCTGTTGCAAACCCCCGCTTCAGTTATTCTGCGCTGGACAACACTACTCTGGAAATGACTGTCTCTGGCCTGTCTCATTCGGATGCCAAGAGTCTCGCGTTAGAATGGAAGGATACCGACTTCGTGGTGAGTCCCGCCGGCGCGCTTTCTTCTGGGCCAACCATCGACAAGGTTCTCAACGTTGAGGTCGATATTACGAAGGGAGGCGCTACATCTTCTCCTGCAGTTTCGCCGTCGCAAAATCTTACGCGTGGTTGGAACTCCACCAGTCCTGCGGTTTCGTCTTCTGTCTCACTCACTGGTCGTTTCTCTGTCCGTCCCATCACGGACCTGTCGACTGACATTCCCGATCTCGAGATCCACTCGGATGTGTCAGGAGATTACAGCGACCACGACTTCGAGCACGGGACAATGCGAGCCTGGGCTGAGAAAAAGGGCTCCGAGCCTTTCAAGGTTGATCTCTTCTTTTCCGCGTCTACTTCCTCTGGGGTTACCACATCTGCCGGCCCGCTCACTGCCATTATGGAGTGTGTCACGTGCGGCTTCGCTGGTGACCTCCGGTTGTCCGCCATGTGGGATAAGAAGGGCGCTGGATCTTTGGAGATGTCGGCCATCGGATTTGCTGCGACCGCCTTGGTGGATCTCACCATGCAGGCAGCATACCGTACTGGGAGCACTGGCTTTGAATATGCTCTGGCTAGCTTTGCCCCGCCCGACATCAACTTGGGTGATTACGCTACCCTGAAGATCAGCGTCAATGAGGTCATTGACGCTGGTATCAGCGATGCTCTGGGAAAGGCTCGCATCCGCACTGGCGCTCGGGTTACTCTCCCCGATCAAAAGATTGTCGGTATCGACAAACTTAAGAAGGGAAAGAAGCCTAAGCTGTCCAAGGGATGGAAAGACCCCGTCTTCGAGGTCTACAAGCCTGCAGTTCTTGGAGAAATGGACTTCAATCTTCTGTTTAAGCACACTTTAACTGCTAAAGCAGAGATTGATTTCACCAGTGGTGGCAACACTGTGGCTACTTGGGCTACAACTGCCGAGTGGGTTCTCCCCAAATTGACCACTGGCATCTCCGCCCAAGTTTCCAACGCTTGTGATCTCTGCGGCAACGGTGCCTCCGCTGCGCTTACCGGCAAGGTCGAAGCCTCTGCGTCCTTCGCCGCGTATTCCGATGTTACCCTTGGTGCTGTGGGTCTGCCCACCTTTCCAATTGCTAACTTCGAAACGACTCCGATTTCTGCTACTCTCTGTGTGGGTACGGAATACAAGTGTGGAAGCATGAAGACCGGCTGGCAAGGCGTGACTGGTCACAAGGCCAAGGTGGAAAAGCTCCAGTCTGATCTGCCCGATGAGGGCTTCAGCTACGCAGCTGTCTCTAACTCTCGCATCTTTACGGCTCCTAAGAAGTCTGGCGGCCACGCTAACATTGACGAGTTTTCGTACTATCGTAAGGACGGTAGCATTGTTGGTGTTAACAAGAGCCCCGGTAGCTTCGATATGGGAGTCAGCTGGGAGGATGACACAGAAGAAGGGTCAATGGTCTTGGAGGTGGACGACCAGGCCGACTTGTCGGATGTCGAGGTGAATTAAAGTGATGCGACTGATTCTTTAAGTTTTCGGTGTGACTTTACTTTGATACTGCATTTTCGGCGTTTGGGTTGGGACTTTTATCGATACCACTATTTGATTTGGATGCTTGGCGTTTGGGAGTTTTTGATTCAAGACAATATGGAAGTTGTCTTTTGTAGACATATTAGGTTGTCAGTTTAGTTGTTTTACTTTTAGGAATTCAAGGTTTTTTTCTGCTTGTCATTGATCCTTCTTCTAATTGGAATCTAGTGAATGAATGTGTGTCTGTGATCCCGGTGTCTTGCCAGTAGTGACACGCCATGTCTTGCACATTATAGGTCTTTGGACGATGCGCATACTATCACAGCCAACCCAGACTCAACTGCTTTGGTCCAGCTTCTCAGGACCAAGTTCGCAAGTGTTACAATAGCATATCGACGGTTATAGTTCGTCACACAAGCACCAAGCTCGCCATAGCTGCCGAACGAGAAAATGTTCCACGACATGACCGCGAAGACACATGGTGGTATCAAAAAGAAGAGCTCAAGACTTCCACACCAATACTCGATAGATTGAAAAAGAAAACGTAATCACTTGAGTCTATCCATCTACCTCCACAAGTACCAAAAAACCCAAAAATACATACAACACCGGGTATTCGCACGTGGTCACCCACCGTACTACTAATCCAGCGCTCTGCGGCTTGACTATGGGGGAGCAGACGGGACCCCGTATTTTCCGCAGGCTATGGTCGTATGTGGAAGAGGCATGTCTAAAGTTGGATTATGAAGCGACGTCTTTGAGCTGTCGGATTGCTTGGGCTTTCAATGCACTTCTCTGCTAGGTACTCCTGGCGCTGCGACTGATACCTGTCAGGTCACGTGATGTCGCATACAGCCACTTCAAAAGCCAGTTGCTTCAACCCTTGTGTTGTCAGACGTATTTGCTGAAACTTTCAACTCTACACATGTGCAAAGGATAAGACCACCTGACTAGCCAGATACTTAGTCATTATTCCAACTTGGATGTTAAGTTGTTGCACTCCAATGTCCCAAGTTGACTCAACACCCTCTGGTAGGGTCGAACAACCCTATATACTGATCCCCCTCAACATCACACATCCCAGTGTTACCTTCACTCTCCCGCGATATAGCCAATTCTCGCACCAGAAAGCGTGATCAACGAAGTGTATACCTCCTTCCTTTTGAAGCCTAATGTTTGTCTAACATGAGGATTGTGTGATATGGCGACAAGTCTGGGTGCGAGGTCGGCAGTTGCCGGGGGTATGCTCGAAGGACCAAGACAGGGGATTTTTGTGAAGAGTGTGATTATTGGCGGAGGATATTCTCCGGGCGGCTGATGGTGGGACAGGCCGGCAGGCAGGCACATGATTGTCTGTATAGACGGGCTTGGTGGAAGTTGGCTGGGGAATGTAGACGTAATCATCCTACTGATTGAGTAGTCTTATCTCTGATGTAACGCTGATGATCAATTATCCGACCACCACCTTCTGACTTTGGTCCTCACTGATGGTGTCTTTGTTATTGGTAAAAGCACTCTTTGTTATCCACACTCCCCTGGACATGGTAGTCATCTAGACGCTCAATCACCTGATTATCGTCGTACCTAGGCCGGTCTCGCCTTCTATCAACCGGGCACAGTACGTCAGACGAACTGTAAATCAGCAATAAGTAAGNCTGATTGAGTAGTCTTATCTCTGATGTAACGCTGATGATCAATTATCCGACCACCACCTTCTGACTTTGGTCCTCACTGATGGTGTCTTTGTTATTGGTAAAAGCACTCTTTGTTATCCACACTCCCTGGACATGGTAGTCATCTAGACGCTCAATCACCTGATTATCGTCGTACCTAGGCCAGTCTCGCCTTCTATCGACCGGGCACAATACGTCAGACGAACTGTAAATCAGCAATAAGTAAGAAGACAAAATCAACGACACGTCAATAGCTTCACGTTGCACAACATCAGGTCCACATGTCGTCGAAATAGACATTCAACGCCAAGCATGCCAAGGCCAAATACCGTCTTGGCTTATATCTTTGTTGGGTCTCGCGAGAAAGGATACTTGGGGAAAATGGGGACCTGGATGCAAATTGCCTTGTCTGTAGAGATAACCATACGTTGATGTGCCCGTGCCCTGGCTGATTCCTTTGAATTACTGGGGAACAAGCTGTTTGTTCCATGGGTGCCGCGGGATATGCCCGCTCAACAGATCCCGAATAGGAAGCCCGGAAGCTTGGACCACGGTTGTGAAGAACTATGATGATAGCGAGCTGAGAGGTTTACATGCGTTGCTATCTCGCTCACATCGTCATGGCCTATACTTGACGACATAATGGTCTTGTATGGGGTAAGTTGAAACGGCACCTTTGCAAATATTTGATAATGTAACTTCATGTCGAAATAGACCCATGTTTCTGTACATGTAGGTCCTGCATAACGCAATGTAACTCCATCCGTTGCCTTATCAGCACTCTAAGAATCCCGGCGTCAAAGTCACGATGGTAGGTCTCACCCGGCGGATATCCTGGAAACGGAAGTTGGGAAGCCACGAGGATTCTTTAATGTCATATGATGGGAGATTACGATGATATAGCGAAATCCAAGGCATATCAATACTCCAAGATGGCGAGACCGGCGCGAATAAACGAGTAAACGAGTCATAACCCAGATATAAAAAGCTCCATCAAGCCCCTCCAAAGTATCTCCAATCTCTCTTCACCACCACCACCAACAACCGAACCAACCAACCAACCGTCCAATCTCTCCAACCCCCCAAAATGAAGTTCTCCGCCCTCGCCACCCTCGCCCTCGCCGCGACCCCCGCCCTCTCCGCCAAGCTCACCAACGCCCGCCGTGCCCGCGCCGCCGCTGCCGCCCGCGACACCACCACCACCATCCGCCAAGGCACCTCCAACCTCCGTCTCCCCGCCACCACCAACGAGCTGACCGACGATCTCACCAACGTCACTAACGTCGAGTACTCCAGCAACTGGGCTGGTGCCGTTCAGACCGGTACCGGCTTCACCTCGGTCACTGGTACCTTTATTGTGCCTACCCCCAAGGCTCCCACTGGCGGGTCTCGCCGTACCGAGTATGCGGCGTCCGCTTGGGTTGGTATTGATGGTGACACTGGTACCGAGTCGATTCTTCAGACTGGTATCGACTTCTACGTTGAGGGCGGTGAGGTCGGTTATGATGCTTGGTACGAGTGGTACCCTGACTACGCCTACGACTTCTCCGGCATTGACATCAGCGCTGGTGACGAGATCACCGTAACGTAAGTACATCCCCTTCCACCCCCTCAATCTCCCTGACTAACCCCCCCAAAAGCGTCACCGCCAAGACCACCAAGAG
>JSUI01005899.1:0-11398 GCA_000833645.1 Huntiella omanensis | reverse complement strand
CGGTGGGCTTGGGGGGGACGGGATCCACCATCTTTTCCTCACCGAGCTTGCGGACCTCCTCCAGACCAAGAACCTTGACGTCTNCGAGCGAACGAGAGGGCTAGACTGCTCGACCTTGGCAGTGACACCCTTGCGAATGGTCTCCCAAATCTGAGGAACACCGACGAGAATCGTGGGCGCAAAGGCGCGCATATCACCGGGCGAGTTGCGCGTCATAGTATCGGAAAGGGTACGGGGGCTGCCGTAACCGAGAGTAGCACCAATGGACATGACCAGGTTCTCGAGAATAAGCTCGAAAATATGAGCCAATGGCAGGTAAGCCAAGATGGTATCCTTGGAGCTAACAGAACCCTCGACGCAAGAGTAGAGACCGGCGACTGTATAGGAGAAGAATTGGTTAGAAAATAGTTGTGCGACTTGAGAAACCTAGGCATCAAACTTACCGGAAGCAGCGGCAGCCTCGTGCGTGACGGGCACACCCTTGGGGGTACCAGTGGAACCCGAAGTGTACATCAGACAGAAGACCTCGGTGGGCTTGGGGGGGACGGGATCCACCATCTTTTCCTCACCGAGCTTGCGGACCTCCTCCAGACCAAGAACCTTGACGTCGGGGTTCTCGGCCTTGAACTTCTCTACCTCACCACCCTGAGTGAATACAGAGTCCTCGTTGAAGATGACAGTCTTGATTGAAGTGGCCTTCTTGAGCGCACCGCTGGCAATTGGCAGCAAGTGAGGGTCGACATACATGACAGTAGGTTCTGACTGCACAATGGTGTGCTCGACACCGCTAACACCGAGGTTGTCGTAGGCGGTCACAATGGTGATGGACTGAGAGGCCGAAGCGTGGGCCACGGTAAGCCAGTTGGCACTGGTGGTAGCAAAGATGTGAAGCTTGTCACCGGGGTTGACACCGAGGGCGCGGAAACCGGAACCAATCTGCTTGAGGCGCAAGTTGTACTCTGAGTAGGTCAGGTAAGTGTAGGGCGACAGCTCAAAGTACTGCCATTCCTTGTCAACCTGAGTAACTTCACCATCAACGACCTTGGGGACCTTCTTGATCTCCTTGTGCATCTTNGCCAGTTGTGTAAGTCATGGTGTGTGGATTTGAAGGGTATCGAGGATGCAACACTAGAAAAGCGGCACGCGATGAAGCGGATTTGTGACGAGCGTGTCAGAAGTGGATGTCGACAAAAGGGATGTCGAGAATTCGGTCTGTATAGTGACAGGACGTATGCTAGTAAGAACTAAAGATCGATAGTTCAGACCAAGATGGTGACAAAGTCGAAGGTGGAGGAAAAGAGAAGAATATGAACCAAAAAAAAGAAAATTAAAAACTGGTACAAAAGCACGGCTAAAGGGGCGTGAGCGTCANGTGTGTGAATTTGAAGGGTATCGAGGATGCAACACTAGAAAAGCGGCACGCGATGAAGCGGATTTGTGACGAGCGTGTCAGAAGTGGATGTCGACAAAAGGGATGTCGAGAATTCGGTCTGTATAGTAACAGGACGTATGCTAATAAGAACCAAAGATCGGTAGTTCAGACCAAGATGGTGACAAAGTCGAAGGTGGAGGAAAAGAGAAGAATATGAACCAAAAAAAAAGAAAATTAAAAACAGGTACAAAAGCACGGCTAAAGGGGCGTGAGCGTCAACTTGGTTCGTTAGACAAATGTGGGGGACTAGCTAGCTAGAACAAGATGTTCAGGAGGAAGCGAATATACCAGGGAAACAAGGGAATATAAAAAGTAATTGCGTGTTGGACGGAAATGAGGCTGAAAATGAATTCAAAGATGGAAAGAGCACGGAGAAGGAAATGTAAGTAACCAGATGTCCCGAAAAGCCAATGACGAAATCTTTGGGGGCAATAGGAGGGTGAGGCAGTGAGGCGGAACTGGGAAATCGGAGTCGCCACTGACTGTGGAAGGAAGGAAGGGTAGGGTTTAATGACGTGGATGAAGCACTTAGAACTTATATGCTGTATATTGAAATCACAGGCAGACGTCAAACCACGAATAAGACTGACAGTTTAGCGGCGGGTGACGGGATGTGAAATTTTTGGCGTGACCAAAAAGAGGGACAATTTGCAACAAGACGCGACGGGCTGATATGTATTAGCAGATCTGGTCAGTTGTTGGAAAAGAAGGAGCGTTTGTGCACGCGGTAGATAGGGAAGGAACACTGTTGGTAGGAGGTAGGATTCTTCCGGGGCTCTTGCATCTATATACATAGAGCAATGCAACGACCAAAAGGACAGCAACCGGGGTTATCCGGTATGCTGTATGTTTACAATATGGTATCAGTCATATATACGACGCAGAAGAGGGTTTGGCGGGCCATTGGCAAGCCGAGACCCCCATGATAACCGCCCAGCCCTCTTTTCTTTCTTGACTACTTGGTGTGATGTAGTAGCGGTCACAGTAGTAACCGCGACTTGCGGCAATTTCAGTCTTCCTTGGTCCATTTTGTCCAACGGCCGCATGCCCATAGAGCAGTAGGCGCATTGCGGACAGCCGCCGCCACGTCCGAAAACAGTACAGAACGGGCTGAGGGGGGCAAACGTTAGATTCGCTCATGCAAGCTGGATTATCCAGCAGTTTCTAGGAACAGCGCAGTAGCTAATATGTAGGGTGGGTCCTATGACGAAATGCTTTGAGTTGCATGGACATGGAATAACACGCAAACATGCCCCGACGGCGGCGGTCCAATGTTGCCGTCCGCCGGGTCGGAGTTTGCGACGACGGCTGTATTTAAAGCAGGACAAGGGGGGAGCGGAATCTCAGGGAGGAAGGACACAAGGTCCCGACGGACCCAAGTTATGACAGCCCGTCAAGATCAAGACTCCCCGCTGTAGAGACAGGGTATGTGAACCATGGGACGGAATATAGATAGGACATGGTGAACTTACAGGGCAATGTGGGTTTGGTGAAAACTGGGATTTGGAAGAGATGAGGCTGGGGAAACACATTGTGGATGGTGGATGTGCAGGTTTAATACATATGTATATATGTAACTGGTGATTGAGACTACGACAAGTGGCTATTGCTGTCTCTCCAACTCCAAGTTTAGCGGGCGCATTCAAAGAAGACCAAGTCAGGCATCCCGAGTCAGTTGAACATAGCCAGTTAAGGCATGTCATTTCCGCCCTTGTTCCCGCGACTACATAAAGAACCTCCCCGTCAAACCTCATGACATCAGTCCACGCGAGCATCTGCCTCCGCCCCCGCCAACAATCTATAAGCCACAGTTGACACACACACATAAATCCCGTAAGCCCCAACCAACACAACATCCACATGCCGCCTCAGAAATCTCAAACCTCGAATCATAAATCGCCAAATCCGCATCCGTCTCCTATCCGGCCCAGGAACCTAAACCCCTGCAGGGATAACCTGTTGAGAGCTAAACAAAGCATCTCCAAAAAACTGTTGGGACAAATAAAACCCCCACCTGGTCCGCCTACAACCTCACTTCAAGTGCACCTGCCCAAATCATGGAAAATGACATGTGATCGTGGCATCGATCAGTTCGATCTGACTAGTGGCATTGGAATTAACTTCCACCTCCACTTTTCACTACAAATCTAACCTTTATCTTCCGCTAGGTATTTCTTCGTTCTATGCATCCACACTTCACACAGAATCAAGTGGCGTTCCCACATCGGAAATTCCCCAACTTCATGTAACAACCCTAACCCTAGTTAGCTCATATCGGTCCTCAATTTAATTCCGACTTTCCGTACCCACATGTAACTCTAAATACCACTTTACGATTTAACTTGTTTGATTGGCCCTGTGAATATAACTCTACTACTTCCTTTGCAAACCGTAAGCAACAAAAGGTGAGGCTCTTGCTGTCATTTCATATCATTTGGTCTCGATGGGCTTTCNCAGAAATCTCAAACCTCGAATCATAAATCGCCAAATCCGCATCCGTCTCCTATCCGGCCCAGGAACCTAAACCCCTGCAGGGATAACCTGTTGAGAGCTAAACAAAGCATCTCCAAAAAACTGTTGGGACAAATAAAACCCCCACCTGGTCCGCCTACAACCTCACTTCAAGTGCACCTGCCCAAATCATGGAAAATGACATGTGATCGTGGCATCGATCAGTTCGATCTGACAAGTGGCATTGTAATTAACTTCCACCTCCACTTTTCACGACAAATTTAACCTTTATCTTCTGCTAGGTATTTCTTCGTTCTATGCATCCACGCTTCACCCAGAATCAAGTGGCGTTCCCACATCGGAAATTCCCCAACTTCATGTAACAACCCTAACCCTAGTTAGCTCATATCGGTCCTCAATTTAATTCCGACTTTCCGTACCCACATGTAACTCTAAATACCACTTTACGATTTAACTTGTTTGATTGGCCCTGTGAATATAACTCTACTACTTCCTTTGCAAACCGTAAGCAACAAAAGGTGAGGCTCTTGCTGTCATTTCATATCATTTGGTCTCGATGGGCTTTCACAACATGCTGTCTGTTCTCGGGTCACTCCCGAGAACGTTGTGTACTTAACCCTAATATATACCACACCACACTCAACATCTTTGAGACAAATTGAACAGACCATGGGACCTCAAGTTGGCATCTTCACCTGAAAGAACACGACATGGCTCTGTTATCATTGTCGGGGCTCGGTTTTTCGATGTGGCCTGGCTTCTTGGCAAAGCAACCCCAACAACATGTACATACATACTCTCAATATTCAAGAAATCAGGAGACCGAAACAAAGGATCAGAAAAGGCATAACAAACAGTAAAGGTATCTCAAACACTAACTAATGGAGTTCCCCTACCGACTTCCAAAGTCCTTCCTCCGGAAAAACAAGAAGTAGGGTACTGCGGAATCCGTCTTATACACACGGTTCGCAATATCTGCCGCACCACCAGACCCAATCTCAACCTGCGTTACCACTTGGTCATTACAGTGGTACCACGCATACGGCGAGCGGTCTCCCCTCTTTCTAACATAGGAGTAATAATGCCCGCTACTCAATGAATGCCCCGAGTGGACAATTACTCCGTAACACTCGTATTGGGCACCGGCAGACATATTGAAGGCCATGTCCTTTATTGGCACGGAACTTGCCTCCGCCGATGATACGTAACACTCATCACGTGGGATACAGAATTGCGAAAGGTCAAGGTTGTTAAAGTCCCACGTGATGCGCTTCGTTGACTTTCCGCCATCCGCTGTGCTACGGGGGAGACTGATAGCTAGCAAAGGTGGTAGACGTGCTAGACAGTTCCACGTAGTTGCGCCCTTCCCACGGCACTTTTCACACTCGCGGACCGGAATATCTGTGCGTGCATAGTTGCTTCGCATCATATCCATGAGTGATACGTCTCGAATATTACTCAAGTCGTCCGAGTTGGACAAACAAAAGGGGAACATTATGTTGACAGTTCTCTGCAAATCACCACAGTGCACACATCTCATGTACTGCACCTGTAGGGCTCGAAAGTACTTGTCAACAATCGAGTCGCTGGTTCTACTGTACGCGACCCAGTACTTGAGACTACCCAGGAGAGTAGTTTCATATTCCTTCATCTCCGGGTTAGCCACCATATCGTCCTGCAAGTTTCTCCGTCTGTCTGTCTCATCGTCTAATTGGTCCATGAGGAAAATAGCAAACTCGCCGACATCGTGCTGTTCATGGTTTCCGAACCTTATCTCAAAGGAGCCCTTGCGACACAAGTGGTTGGAGTATTCCTGCATAAAGAGTCAGTAACTGGAGTAACACTGACCGGGGATGTTGTAACTACTCACCAACAGCGTCTTCGCCATGATGGCCTTGTGTTCGCCCTTGTGCATCCAAAAGAACAGATTGGCCATCATTTTCAGCATAAGCTGTGGCGACCCGTCTTTTTCGTTTTCCTTCTTCGGAACAGCCCAGTTCTTTGGGTTAGACGCGAAAAGCGTAACCTCTTGCGAGAATCCAATAGAGGCTCGCAGCACCTGCAGCAACGAGTTGGCGTAGCACCAGTTACCGGGGTTTATAAACCCAGTATAGTACTCGCCGACAGGCGGCCCGAGACCGGAAGTATCACCACCAGTATGTATTCCTGCGCGGGTAGAGGGTCGGCTTGAACTTTGATGTTCGCTGTCTCTCCCACTCTGCCCGAACCCCGTGTAACTAGGCCGGGGAACAGCAGGCGGTGGCCGCTGTGGTGGCAGAGCAAACATTTGATCGTTTGGATTGGGGCTCTGAGGTATGTCAACATAACCCGAGCCCTGAGAATCCACTGTCCGAGCCGGCTCCAAACTTGACAGGGATGCTGGCGATGATATTGATGATGAACTAACAGTGGCCGTCGATGACGTCATAGACTCCTTGGAGTCGACGTTGACCGAAGGATAGCGTCGCAAGAAGTCTTCGGGTGTGCGTGCAAACATTGGTGATGAAACAGTGTCTTCATCGGCCTTGACAGTCTCTTCCCACTTCTTAATCTCATCGCGTAAGAGGGGCGTGGGAAGATATCTGGAGCTTCGTCGTCTTCTATTAAGCCCCGGCGAACCTAATTGGCCATCTCCTAGTCTGGCCGTTCCTGGAACTACCAGACCCTTCCGTCTTTCTGACTTGGTAGCTGTGCTGGCGGTTGTTGTTGTCTTCAATGAAAACTTTCCAGCATGGTCGATCCAGGCATTAACACCACCGGCAAGCAGACGTGGCTTGGTTTTGAGTTCTTTGCCGTAGTTCAATGAAGATAAGGCACGATGAAGCGACTGAAGGGCACGAACTGCCGGATCAGATGAAGGCTTGTCGGGAAGCTCAACTGTCTCCTCATCATAATATACGACCAAATCATAGTGATCACGCTTACAAAATAGATCATACTCATTATCAGGGCTAATAATCAAGCTCTCTTCAATCTGATCGGCAGAAAGGTCATCGCGGCATAGAATATCAGGATCAATGCAAATTGTGGCCTGTGACATGAGATGGCCATCGTCAAATTCTTCCCGGCTGCGAACATCAATCAACAGAATGCGGATGCCGACCTTCATAAGGGCTGCCAACTGGCTGGGACTGACTGAATTACCAGGCGGGAGTGTGTATTTTGGAGTTTTTTTGGCGGTGGACGTGACTACAACTTGTGGCTGCTGACTTTTGTTATCGTGGACTGCCGGACGGTGGGCGAGTGTTGTTGTTGGTACTGGGACCGGAGGATCCGCATACGTGATTTTAGGACTTGACGTAAGGGTCGGCTTGGCAACAGTTCCATTGCTAAAGGTGGCTGCCGAATAGGAAGTTCCGGAAACTGAAGACATGGAGCCGGTTCGCGAGAACAGTCCACGGGGAGTGCTAGAAGGAAGCTGAGCTGCTTCTGACGTGACAGTTCCTCGTGCAGGGCTATATATGGCATCCGGAGCTTTGGGAAGTTGCGGTATATCGGTATCCATAGAAATGCGGGGCCGAGTAGGGGGCATTCCACGAGGGCCTTGTGGCCTCGAGTGTGATCCGGGGCCCCAAGTTCCGTTCTTTTGCGTCCGCAATCGGGCAAACCGTTCGGCAATAGCGTCACCCGATTCTGCTATGGGGCTGCCTAACGCATTCCCATGAAGGTTTTGCGGTTTTGGTGATACCAGCGGCTTTTGTTTTGCAGCTGCTGAGGCCTGGGGTGTCGAGGATTGAGCCAATGGTGAAGGAACACTTGGAGAAGACAACTGACGTCGGTGTTTGGAGCCATTAGAACTGTGATGGGGCGATGGCATGCTACGGGACAGGGCCTCTTGAGCAGACGCAGTTTGCATGGGGCTGACACCAGTTCGTTCGTTGTCTTCAATAATCCTGGCCTTGATTTCAGTGAAGCTTTCATAAAGCGCATCGATATCCTTCTGCAGGCTTTGGTATGCTTTGAGGAGACTTCGACGATCAGCAAATATTAGAGCGTCCCTGTGTTTTGGAATATGGCGACTGGAGATCATATAGGCCATGAGGTAGGCATGGAAAGCGTAGTCGATATGGCCACTAATATCTCTGTAAGACACAGCTTCGCGCAGATACTTTTGTGCATCTTCAATAAGACGTGGAATCGAGAGGGATGGGTCGACTTTTGACGTGTCGGTGACCGTCATGATATCCCGAATGTGTAACATAGGGCGGTCGACGGCATTGCGTTTGTGGCTGGCATCTTTAGTCGGATTTTGTGATGAACCACCGTGGCTATCGAGGGATGCGCTATAAACATGGCCAGTCCGGGAAGTGGTCGGGGGCACAGAAGAGGATGTATAGGTGTTGGAGCCCATTGTGGGACCTTGAATGCAGGCAAAAGTGCCTTGGGTCGGGAAGGAGGCGACCGCCGGAGCGGAGAAACGGGAAGAAGAGAGGACGAATCGATTAGACAGGAAAGGTTCGAGAAGTAACAAGCGGGGAAGTTCGGGTAGATCGTAGCGGGAAATGCGCCAATGTAGATTGAAGACAGGTAATTTGGAAGTAAACACGAGATCACTGTAATAGATAGAGACAACGGGGTACAAACAACGATAGTTGGCGGGTAGTAGTAGTGGACAAAGGGAAACCCGCAAGGAAGGTCGTGCGACAGACAATGTATGTACAGGAACGAAAAAAAAAGAATATCACAGTGCACAAAAGTGGTAAGATAGACGATATAGACTTCGAGGAGAAATACAAAAGAACAGAAAAAGTAAAAGAAAAGGTCAAAGTGGCGGTCGGCACTTGCAAGATTGACGACGTCGTCCTAATGGAAGCAACAAGAACATGGGTCAAATGCCAAACGGGGTTCCTGAATTGAGTATTTAGTCGAGATGTTGCTTGGACGGAGGCGGCAAAGTTGTTGTTGTCTGTTCTAAATTTATGTGTAGTTATTGAAGTTTCCCCAGGTTGTCCTTTAGCCCCTCCAAAATACCCCAGCCTTGTTACTCCTTCCCATCAACACTACGTCACTGCCTCGAACTGTCACATGAAGAGGGGAAATCTGGCCCTAGATACAGTTGAAACGGATCCGCTGGGCGTCAGGACGTGTCTGAAACAATGGCTGACTCGCGTCTGGAAGGCCATAAACGACGATATATTCGGAGTAGCAGTTTTGGGAATTTCGTCACCGTTGCTCACATTATTTGGTGGCCAATCAACTCAGAGAATTGAAGCCATCGCTAGACGTAGTTAGATTAACCGGGGCCGTGGGATGACGAACAATGCAACCCTGGAACATACGCCGGTAAAAGGGTTAATCGAATCCCGCAGCTGCATCCTCTAGCGCCAGTCCACTAAACAGCTCACTGTATTACTTAGCTGCCTGTGCTTGACATGTGCCACTCCAGGCTCCAGTCTTTAATATCATTGAACGATTATAGTTCATCGTCACATCATCTGTTAATCAACATTGCATCTTGCACTTGCTCGCGCGGCATCATTATACTGTATTTTTCACAACAATCGCTTGAGCGTATTTCCCGCTGCTCGCGCTTTGCTTTCGGCCTTGTCCTGTTCNACTCCAGGCTCCAGTCTTTAATATCATTGAACGATTATAGTTCATCGTCACATCATCTGTTAATCAACATTGCATCTTGCACTTGCTCGCGCGGCATCATTATACTGTATTTTTCACAACAATCGCTCGAGCGTATTTCCTGCTGCTCGCGCTTTGCTTTCGGCCTTGTCCTGTTCACACGACATCATTGTTGCTCTGGCAGATACCCTGTACCCCCGCCATCGTACATACATACACACTTCATTGTTGCCTCAAAACCTGTTTGTTAATAGACAACTATCCATTACCGCGCATAATATTTCGGAACTTGAACTTTCGCCAAGATGATGGGATGGTGGTCTTCAGCCAACACGGCCCTCGATGAGCAAATTGAACAAGCTACTAGCAGTAGTCTGTAAGTGCGCCGCTGAACGGGGCCCGAATCGCATCCCGAGTTTGTTCACTAACTAAGGTATTCACCTATCACAGAGAGAACCTCGAATTAGCCATCGAAATCTCGGATACTATCCGTTCCAAGTCGGTCCAGCCAAAAGAGGCTATGCGCTCTTTGAAGCGACGCATCGATAACAAAAACCCCAATGTTCAGCTTAGCGCTCTGAAGGCACGTATTCCGCTTGCTACACCTATATCGTCAAAAAATACTTATTCTAACACTCCTTCTTGACTGATAGTTGACCGATATATGTATAAAAAATGGCGGTTCCCATTTTCTGGTTGAGATTGCCTCGCGCGAGTTCATGGACAACCTCAAGTCTCATCTCTTAGCCGAAGGTCCCGCCCGAGCCCGCCCTGAAGTCGCGTCTAAAATGCTTGAGTACATCCAGCTCTGGACCGTCGCTACCGAAGGCAGATACGAACTAGGCTATATCCAAACAACCTATGACTTTTTGAAAAAGGCTGGATTTGCTTTCCCACCAAAGACCAGAATCTCTAAAAGCATGATCGATACTAGTGCAGTAAGTAGGTCGCTGGCCGCGCAACAGTACCTCAACTAACAGAAAACTTAGCCCCCAGAGTGGACGGACTCGGATGTGTGTATGCGTTGCCGGACTGCATTCTCCTTTACCAACCGCAAGCATCACTGTCGTAATTGCGGTAATGTATTTGACCAGCAGTGTTCCAGCAAGACAATGTCCCTTCCCCACCTTGGGATTGATGAGGAAGTCCGTGTCGATGACGGTTGTTATGATAGATTAATGGCTAAGAAGGGACCCACTCAACAAGAGGATCGCTCGCCAACCTATCCTCACAAGACACACTCAACTTCGACTATGCACCCTCGGAGCGCACGTGTCGATACAGATGATGATTTTGACGAAGATTTGAAGAAGGCGCTTGCGATGAGTCTCGATGAGGTTCGCGCATACTCGAATGGTTACACGGAGCCAAGAATTAATACCGCCCAAACTCAACCCCAATCTGATTATGCTGCTGCGCACCAGACATACGCCCCGGTCGAAACATCAGGTCGGAGCCAGCCAGTTCTCACTTCCACGGAAGAGGATGAAGATGAAGATTTGAAGCAGGCAATTGCTGCATCTTTGCGCGACGTACAACAGCAACAAAAGAAGCCGACTTCCTACCAGGGGATCACTAGCTCATATGTGCCAGTCTCCACCCAAGAACCGGCGCCGGCTCCAGCTCCCGCCGTGGCACCAAGACAAGACCACGAGTTGACGCCCACCGAGGCTGAAAACATCAGCCTGTTTGCCACTCTAGTTGAGCGCTTGCAGACACAACCAGCAGGTACTGTGTTGAGAGAGCCTCAGATTCAGGAACTGTACGACAGCATTAGTGCCTTGAGACCAAAGCTCGCGCGGTCGTACGGGGACACCATGAGCAAGCATGACACCTTAATCGATCTCCATGGTAAGCTGACTACAGTCGTTCGAATGTATGACCGTATGCTTGAAGATCGCCTCACTAGCGCATATGGCC
>JSUI01005898.1:0-11384 GCA_000833645.1 Huntiella omanensis | reverse complement strand
CCCCCATAGTCAAGCCACAGAGCGCTGGATTAGTAGTACGGTGGGTGACCACGTGCGAATACCCGGTGTTGTATGTTTTTTGCTTTTTGCCTTTTTACATTTTTACATCTCACTTCACTGAATAGTCATAGTCTATTGTTTCTCACTCAAAGGTTCTGACTCTGCTTAATCATTAGAATGAGACAACTTGGCCCGTACGATGAAGCTCTCACCTGGTTGCTCAGCAGCAGACTAAAACATCCCAATACAGAAATGGGTGTGATCCAAAGTAAATAAAAATCTCACTCCGCTGTGCCGCATCTCACAGACAGAAACTTATCAGCCGAAAGTGGTAGGGCAGAGTATCTAGTCTGGGCGTTCATCATTGTTTCAAGTTCCTTTGAATACTGACAGCCTAGAAATCTTCCATGTTGGCCTATGAGTTGTTGTACACCCACTATATTTCCAGCCAGTAATGTCGGCCCAGTCAGTCTATTANTCACCTGGTTGCTCAGCAGCAGACTAAAACATCCCAATACAGAAATGGGTGTGATCCAAAGTAAATAAAAATCTCACTCCGCTGTGCCGCATCTCACAGACAGAAACTTATCAGCCGAAAGTGGTAGGGCAGAGTATCTAGTCTGGGCGTTCATCGTTGTCTCAAGTGCCTTTGAATACTGACAGCCTGGAAATCTTCCATGTTGGCCTATGAGTTGTTGTACACCCACTATATTTCCAGTCAGTAATGCCGGCCAGGTCAGTCTATCAAGTGTACGAACCAACTCTTCCGAACGGGTCTCCTTAGAAACTTCTCCTTCGCCATATCCACGCCTCGTCAGCACTACGTACTTCATTTCCCTTTCTGTTGGTCATCGTGATATTCCCCGTTTCACAGTCCGACTACCGACAAACAAACGTCATCACCATTCTACAAGACACTGACTTTTCCTCTCTGGGACTTACACATTGTTCCCTTATTTGCTCTGTCAAAGCTAGTTTTCCTCCCTAGGTCTAGGCTTGGCTGTCAGTCGTTGCTATAGCGCCTACAACTCCTGGGTAACCAAAGTAACCAGACCATGAAGTGTGCGTTGCATCGGGTTGGCCATCTTCTAGCCGCGCAGGTTCTTGGTCGGTTTTTCTTATCACCCCTGGTTTATTGAAGATATAGGCCTGTGGTCTGTAAATGGCCACGATGAACGTCTAAAACAGGGCCTTATAACCGCTTCTGCATACACTGGTTAGACCCCTCTCTCCTGCCGACAAACGAGGTCTGGAATAGAAGGGACCTTGACTTGACTTGCACATTGACCTAGACTTCTCGAAGGAGTGTCCTGTCCGACACACCATCTAAAGAAAGGAAGGGTAGGCCCAAGACGAACGGACCTTGATTCGTTTTTTTTCTTCTTCATTTAATGGGCGGGCCTCTCAGCTTTTTACGCGCCTCTTAAGTTCCCCTCCCTCCTTCTTTTTCCTTGTACTTTGATCGTGGTGTCTATATTTCTTCTTTTTTAGCTCCGCAGTTCATACATACCATTTCTAGGACTTGCACTCGTTCAGTCTTAGCTCATTACTTACGTGCTCCTTAGTCTTTGAGCCTCATCACTCTTTTCTCCCCCACGTCGACGCGACATCTACCGCTACTACCAGGACAGTACATACGCNTCTCGCCACATTCCGCGTCCGATCATTCCACAATGAGGTTGTTTAATACCTCCCGGCTAGTCCTGGCCGCTCTGGGCTTCGGCGCCACCACAGTTCTGGCTTTCCCTACGCCAGCACCAATGCCAGAGGTTTATACTACTACCTGGACCGAACAGGAAACATACACTAGCACCGTCACCGCAGGCGTCGCTGCTGGCACTTGTGTTCCAGCGTCTAATGAGATTGCCTGTGGTAGTATCTGCTGTGCTAGTTGGCAATACTGCGCTTACGAGGGACAATGTATGGCTAGCGATACTACGGCCGCCGTCGCTACTACTACCGCTGAGTCCGGTAACGGTTCCGGAAAGACAATCATTACTACAGTTTCTGGCACTGTAACCACAATCTACTCGGCTCCTTTCCGTCCAACATCTACCGTTACCACCACTGCCGGCCACACTACCGGAACAGCCGTCGCCGATTCCGACACTGGCACGTCCCTAAGCGGTGGAGCTATCGCCGGTATTGTCATCGGATGTGTCGTCGGTCTTGGTCTCCTTGCTCTTCTCTGCTTCTGCTGCGTCGCTCGTGGTCTTTGGATGTCTCTCTTCGGTAGCCGTCGTAGTGGTGGTAGTCGCCATGGTGGTGGTAGTGACATTGTTGTCGAGGATTACGAATCATACTCTTCTGATGGGTACAGTAACAACCACCATAGTCACGCTGGTCGCAATGCTGCTCTGGCTGCTGCTGCGGGTGCCGCTGGTCTTGCTGCTGCCCGTCATCACCGTAGAAGTGATAGTCGCCGTCGTGAAAGCTTCAATGAGAAGGCGCATAAGAAGTCCTCCAAGGCTGGCTGGTTGGGTCTTGCCGGTGTCGCTGGTACTATGCTTACCATGATGAACATGAAGAAGGACAAGCGGCCTCCTCACGAATCGCAATCCATGTATTCATCCTACGAAAACGAATGTAAGTCACTTGTCTCATCTCTAAATCCTACCAAATACTAACTAAATTCCTACAGACACATCCAGTTCCGGAGCTGGTCGCCGCCACTCATCCCGTTCCCGCTCCCGCTCCCGCGGCGCCCCTAGCCGTAGCCACATCAGCCAAGCCACCTATGCAACTCGGGATACTCGCGACACTCGCCGCTCACGGTCCAGCAGGGTTTCCGGTGACTATTCGAGAGCGCCTAGTAGGCACAGATCGCAAAGTCGCGCGCGTAGCCCTTCTGCCCACCGTGGTTCATCGAGACACCGGAGAGAGTCTCGTGCCCGGAGTGAGTCGCGTCACAGTTACCGGTAGACCACTTCGGTGCTTGAATCTGCTTTGTAGATGGACTTTTTGGTGAAGACGACTGGGTGTCGTTGTAACGGCCTCGATGTGTATTTCTTTATTGTTTGGTACTTTTGGAGGGTTCTTATGAGTGGGCTCTCGGGTACACACGTACTTGTAACTCACTACGCTTTCATGTCTGCGTTTTTTAATGTTTCTTTTCTAGTCATACGTGACTATCTTTCTGATATTTTCACGTCTTTTTCGGAGTTTCCTGACCCTGACGGCTCGGGTGTTTGCCATTTCTGATCCATTGTTTTCCGTGTTTATATAAAAACCTTGTTTGCTGAATCTTAAAAATGACTCTTATTGTTTGCACTTTTTTCTTTCTCGATCTTCACTTTCTTCGTCCCTTCCATATTCTTTTGCTTGTTTTTTTTTTTCATTTAACAAAAACTTCTCTTCGATTTTTAGGGTATCTCTGATAAGAAAACGGCAAGATTGCCCCGTTTGTTCAAAGAAACAACGGCGAAATATGCCAGAACCAGAAACCACGATGGACAGCATAATGACCTCCTCCCACCCTCAAACAAACGTGATAGAAAAAACAAACATACATGATACAAAAAAAACATTGTGCGTGTCCCCCGAATTTCTTTGATTCTTTTTTTTTATCAACCCGGTATTACGCAAGAATGACCACAGCTAGTTAGATGGGGGAATTTACTCCTCCTCAACGATGTTGCCCTTCTCGGAAACGTACAGACCGTCAAGGAACTATAGAGGAAGAAGAGCGAAGATTGTTAGTATACTTGTGTGAATGTAGACAGACAGGTAGTGAAGGAAATAGGAAACTCACCTTTCTGATATCCTTGTTGCGGACACGGCAGATCTGCTGGATGTCGGCGGCCGACTGGGAGACAGCCTCCAGGGAGTTACCGGTCAGGACGAGCTCATCCTTCTGGGACTTGGAGATCTCGATGTCGACACCGACGCGCATGACGACGCGGCGGACGATCTTCTCACCGATGAAGTTTCTGGGTTTGGTTAGTGGGGTGGTTCTGGAGGGGGAGTCATGTGGTGGGGATCGGGCTGGGATGAGATGGTATGGAGGATGTTTAGACCGCTGTGGTTGCGTGAATCATGGACTTGAAAGCTTCATGACGCATACGACCAAAAGAGTCATCCCATACACATCTCACCCAGCTGATCCCCC
The DNA here is from genome assembly GCA_000833645.1 of Huntiella omanensis. Lineage (NCBI taxonomy): Eukaryota > Fungi > Ascomycota > Sordariomycetes > Microascales > Ceratocystidaceae > Huntiella > Huntiella omanensis. The sequence goes on along the minus strand of JSUI01005898.1, from coordinate 7,276 downwards.
ACCATATTCAATATCACCATACCTGATCTCGACAACGCTCTGGCCAGTCTCGGCATCCTTCTCAATGTTGACGTTGATGGGGAAATGGGCGTAGACGTAGCGCATCTTGTACTTGTAACCCTTGGTCACACCGATGATCAGGTTGTTGATCAGGGTGCGGACAGTCCGGAGAGCGGCGACATTTTTTCTGTTGCCGTGGTGGATCTCGATGGCGATGGTCTTGGGCTTGGGGACGGTGAAGGAGACAGCGATGTGGCTGAGATCCTTGACCAGCTTGCCTGATTATGGGGGGGTTTTGGTTAGAATATTGTACGTAGTTGTGGTGGTGGGCCGGTTTCCAGTTTCGGGGGTCAGTGACGCAGGTTTTTGACGTTGGTGAGGTTTGCAGTGTTGGGTGGAATTTGACGGCGTGCAAGTTGTCGGGTCGTAGGAATTGGTGGTGGTTAAGTGGTTGGTTATGTCGTCTGAAAAAAGAATGAAAGATTGCGGTATTCGGAAGCAAAAACAAAACTGCGATGTTGAAAATTGGTTGACATCTTCATGATAAAATCGTATGTTGTCGATTCGTTGCAATTGGTCTTCCCTTGGTCGTCTGACGTAGAAACTGGAACCGCCTGAAAATATCGAAAATTCGCATACCTCTGGGACCCTCAACAGTGACGATGCGGGACTTGATGTTGACCTTAACTATTCGGCTGTTAGCCACTCATTCCTCCACAAAAAGAAAAAAAGAAACAAAAGCCACCGCCAGCCGCCTCCTTCTCTCGAAATCTCAAATGTCCGCCTCGTCTTTAAAATCAAGAATCGTATATATTCCGAAAATATATCATCTGTTCGGTATATTCAACGGCGTGCGGTCGTTTGGGATATCTCGAGGTTTCGTAGGCGGCGGCAAATCGATGGCTTGCTTGTTTGGTAGGTGGGCGGGGGAGGGGAAAAAAAACGTACCCCCCTCGGGGATGGTGAGAATCTCTTCCGAATGAATGTACTTCATCCTGACTGTCCTATGCTGGGCCTGGGAATTGGGATAATTTGCTAAGGTATCGTCAAGATCGCAAGCGGAAGATCACGACAGGTTCTTCTTGTGCGAATGTGAAAAAAGTCTAGGGCAAGTTGAAAGCAATGTGGGGTGCTGGTTGTGTGCGGCGTCCCGGCCAGCGCCAGTGTTGCAGGATCTGCCGATGATTTACCGCACAATTTTTTGCAAATTTCCTAGTAGGGCTTGTGGCTCCACAGTTTCTGACGAAACAGCACTGCTTGTGTTAGAATACCCGCTTTTAGGTGTGGCGCTTTTTTTCGAAGGACGCCTCGCGAGGGCTGTGGCGTTTAAGGGTCTGTGTCAAGGGTATTTTAACCTTTGATGACTTTGGTGTCATTGATGGACGAGGATTGATCATGATACATGGTGATGTCATCATGATGAATACTGTATTGATGTGTGATTCTCGTAGGTTCCTGAGATTGGNTGACGAAACAGCACTGCTTGTGTTAGAATACCCGCTTTTAGGTGTGGCGCTTTTTTTCGAAGGACGCCTCGCGAGGGCTGTGGCGTTTAAGGGTCTGTGTCAAGGGTATTTTAACCTTTGATGACTTGGGTGTCATTGATGGACGAGGATTGATCATGATACATGGTGATGTCATCATGGTGAATACTGGATTGATGTGTGATTCTCGTAGGTTCCTGAGATTGGTGAGAGCCCACAATTTGCTAGAGGGTTTCCTTCTATTCGCGTCACATCGGCCTCTAGATTTTGTTTCTATATTCAACCAACAATTTCACCACATGCAATCATGTCGTCCCGGTTCGCACGATCGATCTTCCTGTGGTTCTTTGATAGTTTCCGTTTTGGGCACGCCGAGCGACCCCACCCCCCTGGCCTGGACTCCGTTCACTCCTCAAATCCTCCAGCCAAATTTCCAGGCTGCAATGGGGTGACATGTGCCATTCTGCAAAGGCAAATTCCTGTTTACATTGTGGTGCAATCAAGAAGTATGTAGAATACCGGCTGGCCAAGCTTGCGGGATGAGATAGCCCACGGACCCCTCAATGTGTCACGCCGATGATGTGTAGAACAAGTCTTTGGTTTGCAAGTTGCATTTAAACTTTTTCGTTGGGCGTATAACCCGGCCTTTGTCGGAGAGAATAGAACCTAGAGGATCCACCGTTCGCACGACATTCTCCACTGGAAGCTGGGAACCGCGACCTTGAGCAAGGCCATCACAATGGGAGAAGATTTCCAAGCGCGTGAATCGACCATCTTCCGTAATTCGTCTCTGTTTAAAGTTGTATCAGACCGTCTGGGCTGGAGAATCCTAGACCGTTCCGGACTTAGTCAGCCTAAATCCGCCTTCTAAACACAAAGCAGATGATCACAAGCTGGTATGTATCTGGTTTGAGAGAGATTGATACTGTGATTCCGTGACAGCCTGTTCCTCGTTCATCTAGCCTTGTCCTACCTGCCTGTGTATTCATGATCAACTCATAACACTTTTTTTGCATGATCAACCCCCACCATCAATGCATACCTGAGATACTTTCTGACTCCATCAACTGCATCCTCATCTTTGAACTTTTTTTCTTCATGAAATTACCCCTCCATATAATCCTAGCTTGTCTTGGTTAACCCTTCACTTAACCCGTTCTTCGTTTACCTAGTACACGTCATTCTAGCTGCATACCTGGATATTCCGAACCTATTCCCCAGCGTATACATTGAATCACTCATCGCGATATCAATACCGCTGACTAAGGTCAATTACCCTAAACCGTATCCAATCGTACATTGAACCAACTATGGCGCCGACACCGTCAACGTCATCAAGTCACTCGCCAGAGGAGCAGTTCCGCGTAGTGCGTAAACGCAACAGAGTCCCACTGAACTGCTTGCCGTGCCGCACCAAAAAGTAAGTTTTCGTAGTCCCAAGTCACAAATGTGTCTGAATGAGGTTTTGACGATAAATGAACAGACATGGCTAACGATGCCCTCGTAATTTAGATTGTGAGAACCCTATCTACCTACTCGCTGTAGCTGAAAGTTAAGCTGTTGTTGCTTTGCTGTCGGCTCAGTTGTAGATGCCCGGGGCAATTTTACTAACAGAAATCTAGGAAATGTGATCGCGGACGGCCTTGTGGAAACTGTCTCAAAAAGGAGGGTGCCGACCCAGCATCATGTTCATATGCTACTCCATCAAATCGGTCAAAAAAGACAGTAGCCGCAAATCAAACCCCCGATGATATGCAAAACAGAATAGACAAACTCGAAGGTCTAGTGTTATCGTTGATGCATGGCGGGACCCAGCTCAGTCCAGGTCGCCCATCTCCTAATAGTGGCACTATATCATCGGGCACTATTAGCAAAGGCAACACTGAGTCTCCGGAAAAGGTGGATGAGCATATGGACGATGAAGATGGCGGGGGTTCGTCGGATAATGATGATGTTGCTCTTTCTCTTGGCCTGTTGAAGATTGATGAGAAACAAGGTCGGGCTATGTACTTTGGAGAGCAGCATTGGCATGCAGTCTTGGCTGATATCACTGAGGTCAAAAACTACTTTGCCGCTCACAAGAAGGAGATTGAAGAACAATATCAAAAGGCTCTTGATACCGGGCCGGCAGTGGCTCGACACGGTCCTGCTTTCCTCCGGGGAGTTGATGCTGCGTCAATTGAAGAGCTTCGCGCCCAGTTACCACCCAAGTCGCAGATTTTATCTCTTGTTAAGCGGTACTTTGAATCGATTGACGGATCATCCCACCTTCTACATGCCCCCAGTTTTACTATGCAGCTTTTGCAGCATTGGAGGACACCACAAGAAACATCAGTCATGTTTCTTGGTCTAGTGTATTCCGTCATGTGTTTGACCATGCTTGGTTATCACAAGATGCAGGATGAACCTCCTGAATACAAGGGACGAGCACTTGAGTTGGCTGCAGAATATCGAATTCGGACTGTTCAGTGTTTGGCTGCTGCTGATTACACATCACCTGTCGAGTACACAATTGAAACAATGTTGCTCTACTTGTTCGGCGAATATTCATCTAAATGGGATGCCGACCTTGGCTACTATCTGATCATGGGGATGATCGTTCGGTTAGCTTACCGAATGGGATACCACCGGGATGCAAAATGGTTCCCTCGATTCACCCCATTTCAAGCTGTAAGTTGAATCCATGTTTTAGTCAGAATATTGTACTAACAATTTCATCAGGAAATGCGCCGAAGAGTTTGGGCTTTTGTCCGTGTGGCGGATATCATGTTTTCCCTTCAAGTAACTTTACCAAGCATGATCGACACAGACGAGTGTGACACTCAACTCCCAAATAATCTGAACGACACGGACTTTGGGCCTGATGACAAGGTCTTACCACCTGCCCGGCCATTCAGTGAATCAACACCGATTCTTCCAATCATATACAAGACCAGGTTCTACGTAGAGCTCGGTAGTATCGTCAAACTCACATCCAAGGCAAGCCGCCCGCCGGCTTATCACGAAATTCTCGAATACGACGAACGTTTGAATCGCATTTACAAGGAACTTCCAGAGAGCCTTCGGGCCCGCAATATCCCTGAAGATGCCGACTTGAACAACATAAATTCGCGGTATTATCTTGAGATTTCATACCAAAAAATTCGGTGCATTCTGCATCGAGGATTCGCTTCCAAGGCTAGAGAGGACCGAAAGTATGATCACTCTCGTGCCGTTGCTATTGGTGCTGCCATGGCAAGTCTTGGGCTTCTCCAGGAGTTGGTCAAGGCGTCTAGACCTGGTGGTAGACTTGAAAGTATNGCAAACCTATTGGTTTCTGGGACAGGAAACAAAGGAGACAGATGATTCAGACGTTGGTGACGACTCGTGACATCTGGAATGACTTTGTTGATACCAGTCTTGATGCGTACAAGGTGGGGAAGATCCTGTGTGTGATGTTGAAGAGTATCCAAGGAGAATCATGTGACTTGGATGAAGCCATGGGTAATGGTGATGCCGCGGACGAAATCTTGGAATCTTGTGGACCTGGTACAGTTAGCAGTGGTCCTCTTGTCCGGGCATCAATTCCAGCACCGCCGCTGATTCCAGGATTACGGCCCGAAGAGTTACTTTACGATCCCACNCTGTCAGGGACTGGCCTGCCTGAGTCCTTTTTCGAGGGCTACCAAGATATCAAATTCTCTGCCGCCGAACCTTCCATTCCAGTACCAGTCACGCAGATGCCCAATGGGTTCTTGGGAGATATACCAGCTGGTTATCCTGGATATCCGCCTATTAATACAAACGACGAGTTCACATCGATGCTCAACAATATGAGCTCCATGGACTCAGAGACGTCCCTCAACTGGGTAAGTACATATATGCAGTAGCGCAAGCCTTGAGAAAACACATGCTAATCTAGATATCTCTTCTTTAGGATGCTTTTGACCAGTTTGCACAATCTANAGTGGACCTGTTCAAACGGCGGACGCTATGCTTTATAACCCAACGGATGGCAGTAGTTTAACTCCAGAGTCACGGCGGCAAAGTGGTGGGCCAGGGCCATCGTCTTAAGATGAAGATGGCGGTTAAGTCGGTTTGGCGTAGACAATTAGACTGTCGAGTCTCAATTGATGGGTTTCATCTATTCTCTATGATCCTCCTAGGCGCTTTAGAAGATTCTCGACAAACATTCATTCCATGTGATGCAAGAATTAGGATGGCAAACTGGGGAGTTGATGATGAAGCAACTTTCACTTTAGGTTTCTAGAAATACGGTAGTATGATAGTAATCATATATACAGTATTTGGTCGCTTGCATACGATTGATTATGNTTAACTCCGGAGTCACGGCGGCAAAGTGGTGGGCCAGGGCCATCATCTTAAGATGAAGATGGCGGTAAAGTCAGTTTGGCGTAGACAATTAGACTGTCGAGTCTCAATTGATGGGTTTCATCTCTGCTCTATGATCCTCCTAGGCGCTTTAGAAGATTCTCGACAAACATTCATTCCATATAATGCAAGAATTAGGATGGCAAACTGGGGAGTTGATGATGAAGCAACTTTCACTTTAGGTTTCTAGAAATACGGTGGTATGATAGTAATCATATATACAGTATTTGGTCGCTTGCATACGATTGATTATGGGACTTTCGTCTGCCGGGTTGTTTATAAGTCATCAGGTTCTCGCTTGGGTACCAGATACAGACAGATTAGAAGATTCTACACTACAAATGATCTGAGGTTCATTTGCATAGAAAATGGCAAATATAAAGATGCATCCGTCATGTCTTATATGACATCTCCGTGTGAATTCTCCAAGGTGACTCGATCGATTGGGTCTGTACCAGCTCCTCCGGTAACTCTACTGAGTAAGTCCCCTATGTCCTCTTTGTCCTACATCAAAGTATGGTATACACTAACGTCACCAGGTTCATAAATTCACATCAACCCAACCATGCCCAATACACGAACCATCCACGATGACGGCTTCAAACGCACCATCCCCGAAAAAGCTCTAACCCGCCAACGCGAAGCCTTCGTAGAAAGCACTCTCCGCCGCGTCCTCGCCCACCAACCAACCCCACCCCACGACCCCTCCGAAATGACTCTCGTCAGCCAACTCCTCTACAAAGACGCCAGTCTCCGCGAATTCTGCAAAATCAGCTACGCGCCCGGCCCCGCAACGGCCCATGACGATGATGACTTCCGTGCTAACCCGATGGCGCCCAAGACGGTGTGGGAGGACCAGGCGCAGTCGGAGGATGTGAGTTTGGATGATCTGTATCCGCATGCGCAGGCGTTCATGGAGAATGGGAAGGTTCCGGTTTCGTCGGGCATTTTGTTTTATTGTGCGCGGTGTAAGGTCGTGCTGATGGGCGGGATGGATGGGGTTATTGGGCATTTGGTTTGTACGGGGTCTTTTGAACATCAGACTATTATGGATCGGAATAGGTCGATTCCCCAGGGTCAATTCTTTCAATGGTGTGCTACTATCCATGGGATATTCCCCCTTCCTAATGGCCAATCGTATAAGCCGCACGACCTTATAGATCCCCGACGTCCTCTCGACCCGAAAAGTAAAGCCCTCTTCACTGATATCGCGGGGTTCCAACTCCTTGATACATGGCAGGTTCTTGACGCCAAATGTCTAGACGAGGAATGGAATGACCCGGCTTCCGTTTCGGGCTTTTTATACGTTTACCTTGGTATTGTCACACTCAGCATGGCAATCATGTGGCACAGTTACCCCTCAGTGCAAGATTTCCTCACAATCATGGCCGGCCACTCACAGCTCTCACTCCTCCTAGGAC
>JSUI01005897.1:0-11316 GCA_000833645.1 Huntiella omanensis | reverse complement strand
ACGACCGAAAATGCCCCCCAAGTTTGGTGTCCCTTCCGTGGCTGGGCTGGCTTGTATGTTTTGTCCGTAACTTTCCCCATGCAGTCCGATCTCTAACTCCGTATGCGCATAGTCCGCCCGGCCGTTCGGCCCACGATCTCCACCACCCGCTCTACCCTCCCGGTCACCCAAACCGCCACCATTATGACTAAGTGGGAGAAGAAGCAACTTGCCAAGCGTGACCCGTACCGGTGGGCTCAGATTCAACAGCGCAAGGATGCCAATGTCAAGCGCCAGGAAGAGCTCGCTGCCCGTCGCGCGCAGGAGTACGGTGACCCAGTTTGGGGTAAGCCCACTCCCTTTGTCGAGTCGTTTGATTCTGCCGGTCAAGAGACTATGTCAAAGGGTAAGGTTGACAAGGACGGCCAGGTCATTGAGGCCGGTCACCAACTTCCCACTGCCGAGGGTCTCTTGGCGTACGGTCTCAAGCAGAAGGACGTTGATGAAGCCTTGTCGATTGCATTCGAGACTACACGGCCATACCTTGGTGATGAGCGTACTGTTGCCGATCCCCAATTAGACGCTCAAGAAATCAAGCTTCACCAGGAGCGTCACGAAATCGCCTCGGAAGCTGTCAACCGTATCTTGCGCATTGAAAACGCCAACACCTATGTTCGCCTTCACGCCAACATTCAACGCATCGTTGAGACCTTTGGTCGCCACAACACCGACGCTGTGTTGAAACAAAAGCCCGCATCTATCCACCCCAATACCGAACCTGTGCCACCACGTGCGGGTCCTGACACCGGCAGTTCTGAGGTCCAAATTGGTATTCTCACAGCCAAGATTCGCGCGCTGGCACAAGCCCTGCAGGAGCCCCATGCTACTCGTGATAAGGCCAACAAGCGCAATCTGAGACTATTGGTCCACCGGAGGCAAAAGCTGCTCAAGTACATGGAACGGAAAGAGCGCGGAAGTGAGAGATGGACAAACATGTTGACCACTCTTGGTCTGACTCCCGCGACCTGGAAGGANTCTATGTAATGTTGAGTAAATTGGAGTTGGCATATAGAGGCCGGCGGGGAGTGGTTGTGTGTTACGATATGATGGGTTTGTTTTGATTTTCTCTTGTATTAGTATGGATTTTTTTGTCGTCCGTCGGAGTTTGTATAACAGTATCACGGTTTGGTCTCGTCATCGGACCCAGCATTCGCATTACACTAGGAATCATGTATCTTTGTGAAAATGTAAAATATAATAGATGTGGCCAAGATGACTGGTGTAAATCAGTATAGCTTCGAGGTCCTTCAACATCCAAAATCGAAAACCAATGCGNATCTCTATGTAATGTTGAGTAAATTGGAGTTGCCATATAGAGGCCGGCGGGGAGTGGTTGTGTGTTACGATATGATGGGTTTGTTTTGATTTTCTCTTGTATTAGTATGGATTTTTTTTGTCGTCCATCGGAGTTTGTATAACAGTATCACGGTTTGGTCTCGTCATCGGACCCAGCATTCGCATTACACCTGGAATCATGTATCTTTGTGAAAATGTAAAATATAATAGATGTGGCCAAGATTACTGGTGTAAATCAGTATAGCTTCAAGGTCCTTCAACATCCAAAATCGAAAACCAATACGCCCAACTAAACATTTCAAGCAACAAGACAAAAACAAGCTAAACCATAACATGTGAACNATATGATAGAAAGAGAAACGACAAAACAACCTCTCACACTTCCAAAACGACTACCTTAGAAAACGCTGATATAGTTATCAATGCGGTCCTTTTGGTTTTGGGCAATGCACTCCGCAATCCAAGTAATATTGCGGATTTCCTATGATAGGTGTTAGTTCCGACGAATCAAATGCATAAACACATAACAAAACTCACCTGCTCGCGAAGTTTCACCCAAGCATAGACAATGGAAAGGGTAAACTGGCGTGTAAAAGCACCCTTGGAGATGTCCATTTCCTTCCGGTAGAACATGTCCTCCAGACTCTTTCCCTCGGACGCAACATTGTGGTCTCCACCAAGGCCAGAATCGTCAAAGAACTTTTTGTAGTCATGGACTGCCTCGACAGCCAGGCGGACACCCTCGAAATCATCGGCTCTGGACAGCATCAGAGTTCCTTCCGGGTAAAGGCGGCCAAAGTTAGGGTACAGCCTGTTGCGTTTCTCCTTGGTCAGTTCAGTGCCGAAAGAGTTGAGGGTGATGTTGATAGCACGACGGTCAGCTTCGAACTCGAGAACCTCAAGCATGACTTCGGAAGTCATGTCAATGTTGTCCTTGCAGAATTGGTAAAAGTCTTCGAGATAGTTCTTGTACAGTGTGTTACGAACAATCTCAATGTTGAGTTCGTCGAGATCTTTGAGCTATAAGTCATAGTAAAGTTAGATCGCCGCCTCATCATGAATGTCTTGTAACGGGTACCTACACTCAAGCTATCCTTGAAGTAAGGTGCCAATGGGGTCTCAACCAGCACAGTGTTGTAAAGATCCTCAATGTTGGTGGTGGCGCACAGGGCAGGCATAGTCTCGAACCATCCGAGAGGGTGGCAACGATCCAACAAATCACGAGTATCACGCTCGTGAAGAGTGCCAGTAATCAGCAAGGCAACATTGTCGATCATGTATCCGTAGGTGAGGTAGTCGAGGAACTTGGACATAGCACCCACAGAGTTTGCGCGCACATATTTGAATTCACTGACGAGTTTGTCGGTGGTCTTGGCGGCCAAGCTGGAGGTCGATGGGTTGGGAGGCAGCGACGCGAGGAAGTCACCGTATGCGGGGCCGAGTTGGAGCTTGAGGTCTACGTGATGTAAGCTGTGAACTATTAAAGATACTATGGCGCATTAGAACCTACCATCAAGAGTTTCGCATTGGGTCAGGTTGGCCTATGGCAGAGGTTAACATCACATGTCGGTTAAAGTGGGCCGGTCGCAACTTACGTAGTTTGAGGAGGTAAGCAGGCTGTTGCGGTAACCTCTTATTATGCCCTCGAGATAGCTGTCGCATACACTTCGTTAGAACCCCTTTTTTTCGGCCGTAACTCTGGTTCGCGATAAAATAAGCATACCCGTTGTTGACGTTGAAAAAGAGACCCTCCATGGCACTGGTGTTATAGAGTATTGTAGTCGAGACTGTCGGTTTGCGCAACTGGTGATGATGATGTTATTCGAGTCGCTCCAAAAAGATTTGAGCAAACAGGTCGTTTGTAAATGTGGTGTGATGAAGGGAAAATCTCGGCCGGCGAATTATTGATTTCCGGGTGTTTAATGGGTCGGGTATGGTGGATAAGTCTGATGTAATTGATGCAAACTTGGTGTTCTCGATTATGGCTTGAGCGAATTCCATCCATGTGCTACAGGTGGAGCCAACGATTGCCAGCACTTAACCAAAGCTCCTGCATCTTTTGAGCCCATGTCGCGCAGGCTCTATGCGGTTAATAGTAGGGTTACGAGGGTTGTATATGAATATTGGTGAGGTTGGTGTTAGCCCCACTCTTTCAAGGGGATTAAGAGTAACCTTGTTGGTCTAGAAGACATGGCCGAAGATTTCCCGCCGTTGTTACAGATGAAATATCACGACTCAAGATGATGAATCATCTTTAAAGTTAAACACAATGTCTTGCTGTTAGTCTATGCGCCTAACCACCTTGGTGAAACTTGCCATTGAATTATATTCCATGTAGACTCATACTGCCCATAAAAGTTTCTAGACCGATTTTCNACGAGGGTTGTATATCAATATTGGTGAGGTTGGTGTTAGCCCCACTCTTTCAAGGGGATTAAGAGTAACCTTGTTGGTCTAGAAGACATGGCCGAAGATTTCCCGCCGTTGTTACAGATGAAATATCACGACTCAAGTTGATGAATCATCTTTAAAGTTAAACACAATGTCTTGCTGTTAGTCTATGCGCCTAACTACCTTGGTGAAACTTGCCATTGAATTATATTCCATGTAGACTTATACTGCCTATAAAAGTTTCTAGACCGATTTTCACTTACACACAGTCCAGCCCTTGACCGAACTAGGAATTGCTGACATAATCCTGCAGAAGGCCCACAATTCTGCGATAAACTGCTTCCAGAGCCCGATAACGAAAATTTTGGACGTTTGTAGCTTCCTGGCCATAAAAATTTTTGGTCTACGCTTTTCACCATTTTTGGCCATCTTAAGAAATCTTCTATTCCTATCCTTCTCGAGCCGATCGTTTGCATCCCCGACAACGAGAGAGATTCCCACCGAAAAGAGTGGTGACTGTCGTTTGCGTCTTGACTTTTGCATTTCGTTGCTGTTTTTTTTTTCATAAAAGTGTTTTCATAATGCCTCTCTACGTTCTGTCTGAGACGCCCGCGGGGTGCGTTGTCCCGGCCTTCCCATGTGGTCTGGTGCCATCACACACATGTCGTTGATTCGCATTTGTTGTATGGCCTAGATCGCATGTCGAATGGAATCGAGAGTTCATATGGCTAACAATGTGGCAATGTAGTTACGGTCTTTTCAAGTCCGCGGACAAGAAGCTCCACACCCGCGACGATGTGTCGTCCAAGCTGTCTTCCCTTGAGGCTGTCTCCGAGATGTAAATATTCCCTCCCTACCGCTTCAAGACTGCCAACACTCGTTTGGATCGGTTTGCTCCAATTGGCTCGAAAATGAGAAAATCTGGCAGTCTTATGCGATATAGCCCCCTAGCGACTAACCATTGTGATTTTGCTCTTCAGGTTCAAGTTGAAGGACTTCCGCAAGTACGAGAACACCACCATGGCCCTCGAGGAGGTCGCCTCCATGTCTAGCCGCAACGTCAAGGTTCCCCAGCTCCTTGCCGACTTCCTCGACGAGATCAAGGACGAGAAGCACGCTTCCCTGGCTCTTGCCGACAAGGCTCTTGGCCAGAAGTTGAAGGAGCTCCCTGGCTTCGAAAAGCTCGATATTGTCGCCGCCTCCGACTCCGCCGCTGGTCGCTCCGTTGAGGAGATTTTCCGTGCCATCAGAGAGAACATGAGCGCTCTCATGCCCGAGACTGCCTCCACTTTTGAGCGTGTCGCCCTGGGTCTGTCCCACTCCATCGATCGTTACAAGCTCAAGTTCACCGAGGACAAGGTCGACTCTATGATCATCCACGCCGTCAAGCACCTCGAGGACCTCGACCAGGCCCTCAACATCATGGCCATGCGCACCAAGGAGTGGTACGGCTGGCACTTCCCCGAGATGAGCCGTCACATTTCCGACAACGTCGCTTACTGCCGGGTCATCATTGAGACTGGTCGCCGTGACACCTTCGCTGATGCTGATCTCACCACCGTTCTTCCCGAGGCTATGGCCGATGCCGTTAAGGCTGCTGCCGAGATTTCCATGGGTACCGATGTCGACCAGGACGACATGGAGAACATCAAGCTTCTCGCCCGCCAGGTCGTTACCTACTCCGAGCACCGTTCCGAGCTCGCCACTTACGTCGAGAACCGCATGCGCGCTATCGCCCCTAACCTGACTGCCCTCGTTGGTTACCTTGTTGGTGCCAAGCTTATTGCCCACACCGGCTCGCTCCTGAGCTTGTCCAAGTCTGCTGCTTCGACTATCCAGATTCTCGGTGCTGAGAAGGCTCTTTTCCGTGCCCTTAAGACCAAGCACAACACCCCCAAGTACGGTATTCTGTACAACTCTTCTCTCGTCGGTCAGGCTCCCATGAAGTACAAGGGTAAGATCGCGCGTATGCTCGCTGCTAAGACTGCTCTGGGTCTGCGTGTCGATGCCATGAAGGCCACCAAGTTGAACGAGGACGGCGAGGAGGTCATTGATGAGACCTACGAGCTCGACGAGGATGAGCGCGCTTTCTTCGGTCTTAACCTCCGCACCAAGCTCGAGAACAAGCTCCGCACTCTTGAGGGCAAGCCCCTTCTTCCCAAGGGTGTCAGTGTTGGCCCTGACGGCCAGGTTCTCCAGCCNCGGGCAGGCTCCCATGAAGTACAAGGGTAAGATTGCGCGTATGCTCGCTGCTAAGACTGCTCTGGGTCTGCGTGTCGATGCCATGAAGGCCACCAAGTTGAACGAGGATGGCGAGGAGGTCATTGATGAGACCTACGAGCTTGACGAGGATGAGCGCGCTTTCTTCGGTCTTAACCTCCGCACCAAGCTTGAGAACAAGCTCCGCACTCTTGAGGGCAAGCCCCTTCTTCCCAAGGGTGTCAGTGTTGGCCCTGACGGCCAGGTTCTCCAGCCCGGCGAGTTCACCATCCGCGAGAAGCGCCAGTACAACGCCGATGTTGACGCCGCCGCCCCCGCCAAGCCCCTCATCGAGGAGGTCGACGAGGACACCAAGATGGGCGACGACTCCGACTCCGAGGAGTCCAGCGGCCCCAAGAAGCTCAGCGATGAGCAATACGAGAAGCTTGCCGAGCAGGCGGGTATCTCCGTGTCCAAGTTCAAGCGCAAGTACGAGCGTGGTGACGTCGAGCTTAACGCCGACGGCTCCATCAAGGTTGCCAGCAAGAAGGACAAGAAGAAGGACTCCAAGCGCAAGCGCGACGAGGAGGCCGAGGCTACGCCTTCCAAGGCTGACAAGAAGAGCAAGAAGAAGAAGACTTCCAAGGAGTAAGGTGTTAAAAAGAAGAGGATTGGCTTGCCAGCTGGAGCCAAGACGCACAGCATGCCGACTGAGTGCCAGTTTGCCTGGGAAGGAAGGATCCACGAGTGAGGTGACAGACCTACAGCGTATTGTACCAAGGGGTCTGACATCGGAGTCTTTAGAGTTATCACTCTGGCCCGACAAGACCACTTACAGCGCCGCCGCCTGTACTTTCTTCACTCGAGGCCTCTTTTCTCCCTTGCCAAACGGCATAATGATGTCCGGCAGTCCTNCTCCATCAAGGTTGCCAGCAAGAAGGACAAGAAGAAGGACTCCAAGCGCAAGCGCGACGAGGAGGCCGAGGCTACGCCTTCCAAGGCTGACAAGAAGAGCAAGAAGAAGAAGACTTCCAAGGAGTAAGGTGTTAAAAAGAAGAGGATTGGCTTGCCAGCTGGAGCCAAGACGCACAGCATGCCGACTGAGTGCCAGTTTGCCTGGGAAAGAAGGATCCACGAGTGAGGTGACAGACCTACAGCGTATTGTACCAAGGGGTTTGACATCGGAGTCTTTAGAGTTATCACTCTGGCCCGACAAGACCACTTACAGCGCCGCCGCCTGTACTCTCTTCACTCGAGGCCTCTTTTCTCCCTTGCCAAACGGCATAATGATGTCCGGCAGTCCTCCCAAAATGCTTTCGTTCTTTAATGTCTTCTTCTTTTTGCGCTCACATCTCCATGTACCATTTGTATTTTGTCTTCTGGTTTCATCTGCATATTCTTGGGTCTGCTTGTTTCTGTTATTTTATGGGTCTTTTTTGCTTTTGCCTTTTTTTTTGCTTTGGTCGTTTCTCTCTGTGTTTTGCGGTCCGTCCTCATTGTCCTGTCGCCTCTCCGTCTGTCTCTGGATTGGGTCTTCACCCTACTATTTTCCGATACCCCAACCTCACTCTTAAACTTTCAAGGCACCCACCCATTCTATCTGAAGCTCCCATTCTGTGTCACGATCTGCAGATAGGAGAGCGTGACAAAGATGAGCAGTTATTCCCAGTGCTTTCGGATGATAGCGTTCCTCGCGGGACTTTCCGTGTCTGGGTGCCCGGGGAATTTCTCGTTGAGGATCGGGCTCTCTACCGACTTGCTTTTTTGTGTGTTATGGCGTCGGGATGGGTGTTAACAATCTGTGTCTATTTAAAAGAATGCTTTTTTTCTGTACATACTACATCATGACTTGCTTGACTTATATGCTGTGTTTGAACCCCATTAGTAACTAGTGAACATGACGATAACAACAGAACGTATAAATTAAAATGAAGATTTATTTTAAGCTTATTATAATTTGGTGTCCTGGCCGCACCGAAANTTGAGGATCGGGCTCTCTACCGACTTGCTTTTTTGTGTGTTATGGCGTCGGGATGGGTGTTAACAATCTGTGTCTATTTAAAAGAATGCTTTTTTTTCTGTACATACTACATCATAACTTGCTTGACTTATATGCTGTGTTTGAACCCCATTAGTAACTAGTGAACTTGACGATAACAACAGAACGTATAAATTAAAATGAAGATTTATTTTAGGCTTATTATAATTTGGTGTCCTGGCCGCACCGAAATATCTGATCTCAGAACGACACAAGAGCCATTTTTCAATGTCCGAGATCATAACCGGGAGTAGATAATAGGGGTCGCACATGCGTAATAATTCTGAATAGCCTCAAAACAACAGATAATCAACGGTATCCCAACTCGGGGACAGCCGTGGAAACAGCGATTTTGACCATTCGAGGTTCATAAAACCGAAAAGATAAAAATGATAATACATTGCACCGACAACCACAAACATGAGGAATGCGACGAGACGTCGACTTGAAACATCAACTCGAGAGATCTGGGTCACGGGCACCTTACAGATCTACCTAAGGATGAATAGCCCTCCGGAAGACCCACTAGAACCACAACAGGAGAAAGAAATTCAAGGGCGTCATATTACCCAGGTGAAGCGCGAACAGCCTCTACTGTCCAAAAAAATGTCAACGTCATCAACCACCCTAAAAAGGCTCAATAGTAGAACCCAGTTCATAGTCTCGAGAAATAACTTTGTAAGATGTGAGAATAAGATGTGTTACCAAACACAATGCCCGGAGGGGTTGGCAGATTGACATGCAGGGGGCAAGAAGATGACTTTGCTGTTGGCTGTCTTTGCCATGGACTGCATAGTCTCAAGATAGCGCAACTGCATTGCAGGAGGTGAGGAAATTATGTCAGCAGCTTTGCTTATGAGCTCAGCTGACTGTATCTCCATTTCTGCGTTTGCAATCTTACTTTGGCTAGCCAATTGACCTTGAGCGGCCATGGACAGAGCATCTTGAACCTCAGGCGAAAAGGTCATGCTATCAATGAGGACATCTACAACTTGAACTCCCTAGGCTTGAGTGGCGCTGTTGATATTTGACTGGACATGTGCCATCACGGAGGCACGTGAGGCGACAAGATCGCTGAACAGCGTCGCACTAACAACAAGGTGGATGATGTTTTGCACTCGTTGAACAAGGGAAGTCTTGACATTGCCAACGCCGAATACTGACTTTTCGGGAGCTACTATGAGATAGTAGATCGCCGAGACTAAGGAAACAGTGACGTTGTCCTTGGTTAAGCATGTCAGCTTAGGTATCTCCAAGGTCTGTGGTTTGACATCAATCTCAAAGAGCTTTTCTGTCAACAAGTTGACACAGACTAATCCTGGAGGTACCACTCGGCGAAGCTTGCCAAACTTGGTTACCAGCCCGACATAGCCTTGCTTGACAACCCCGTACGGACTTGGTATAGGTATACACGGAATCGAACCAAAGGCTCCCAGAAGGGCGCCTACGCCATGAACTACAAGAGAAACGAGGTGATAGTTAGTATGACGTCAAGTTATTAGATGACTTGTGTAAACTTACCCATGGCTCCATGACATCCACTACTATCGTCAGATAAGATACCGGTCGTGTACAAGGGGGAATGAGGTTCGGCAGACGACATGACATTGGCAGCAATGCCCATAAGAGAATTCTTTTCAGGCTCTTTGGTGATTACATCTGTGTGTGCCTGTCTAGATGCAGTGTCTGATGGTAATGGCTGACCAGAATTAAGATGCTCGACAAACGATGACCTCTTGCCAGGACACGAAGTCCCGACAGGAGGTTCCATGCTAGAAATTATTGCTAAATAGTAATGATGATAATAGGATAAAGAAGAATGAGGGAAGAAGAGATGACTGAAGAGTCATCGTAGGAAATTCGTGGCGATGAAGAATAGGTGATGTTGGATGGAAGAAGAAGAAGAAGAGGAAAAAGGTTTGAACAGGCGGATGCGAGGAAATATATAGGTGACGCTTGTTTACCTTGAGACAAAGGAATGTATATACGTATGAAAACTTAGTGTGGGTTCTTTCTTGATGTTAATGACTGTCTCTACTTGAATAGTATTCACCATATGAAGTAATTGCAACATCAACCATCAAGCTTACCAACGTCACGTGCAACCTAGCAGGAGATAATCATGAAGAGGGTCACACAGTGTGCGATTTTCGTATCCTCAATATGGAAACATAGTCAGATGTAATTTGAGTGGGGCAAACTGTCATGAAGATACTCTACTGTAGAAAAACGAAATACACATGTTATAATACAGTCATATAAACTGTATGTATCAGTTCTTTTCTGTCGACTCTTGTTCAATTTAAATGCATTCATCCCTTGGCCAGAGAAAGGTTGGCATCACTGAATCGTAGCAGCAGGGCAAGTTTGGTTGTTTAGTAGTATTCTCTGTGAACTAACTGCGCTGAAAAGGCTTGGTATGTATGTGACACCCACCACCAAAATATTGCAAGTATATCGATATTTAAAGGGTATGAATAGCAATGGGTTATGATAGTTTATATTAAGGTTAAGTCTATGTTTCATGACGTCGCTCATGGCCTTGAGAGTTCAAAGGTTCCAACCCAAGAAACAGTATTAAAACGAGATGATCTAACATGTCTCTATCTCAACTTCAGGTTAGCAACTGACCCAGGGCCAGATAGCAGAGCTTCTGATGCCCAGTCATCCAATGTTGCCTCCTGGTTCAACCGTGATTGCTTCCGCAACTCCATGCGTCTCTTTTTGCTCCCACCAACAGAAACTGGGATGGCGGGGTCGGGAAGGTCGGGTATGATATCAAGATCTGGTGTTATTTCAGTATAATCTGATTCAATGGAGGGAAGACCGTCACCGCCTAGTGCCCTCTCTTCATTCTCCTGGGTGTATATCTTTATTCCACGAAGGTGGGTATCCTTTCCGTTTTGGTGATTCTCATGAACAATCATTTGGAGCACCCATGCAACCAGAGAGTTACCATCAGAGCCGCCGCCGCATCCCTGAATGGGCACATCTTGCCAACCTACAGGAGTTGTCAAGTCAATTCCTGCGAAGTCNTCTTCGTTGAAGTTGACGAAAAATTGCACGAATAGAAACTCGCTTGATGAAGTATATGGTGAGCTTGTGTGGCTGCGGGCCGTCAGATCTATAAAAGAATTAGCGATTCTGGTTACTGATTCAAAGTCAGGGCGGTTAGAGGGACTTACTGCCAATATAACTTCAAGTCATCACTTCTAAGTTCTTCAACTCCGTTGCCATGTTTGTAACTGTTGACCGTAAACTTTGCAAGATTTGATATCTCTTTTAACCCAATTTCAGAGGGTTTCAAGGGGCCTTCGTTGAGAGTGCGCTCAACATCATCTTCCAAGTCCTCT
>JSUI01005896.1:0-11316 GCA_000833645.1 Huntiella omanensis | reverse complement strand
CAAAAACAAACGCTATAGAACTTACCTGGAGGTTATGATAAAGATACTGAATATCGTTGTCTCGTTAGAACCAATGCATAAAGTCGAACGCTCTGTTACTTACCTAGAGTATGTGATAAAGATGCTAAATAAAGATACTTCGCTAAAACAAAAACCAAAAAAAATCAAACGCTATTTGACTCACCTGGAGACCAGTAGAGAAACTAGATATAGATGCTTTGTTAACAACTATTCATGAAATCAAACGCTATTAGACTTACCTGGAGTATATGATAAAGATACTAAATAAAGATACTGAATAAAGATACTTCGCTAAAACAAAAAATCAACAAAATCAAACGCTATTGCACTCACCTGTTGTTTTATTCTTGTGTGAAACTATAAACATAGGTTAGTAATGTCATTGATTGTGGAAGACTTACCTCGAGGTCCGGTTCTCCTCAACCGCCGTTGCTGATCCCTCAGGACCCTGGGAAGTTCCCCGGTTACCCAAAGAACACCCCGAGTCCCGATGAATCAGGCCCCGCATCTTCTCCTCCCGCTTCAACGCCAAACTCCTCTCCAACTCCGCCTCACGCTCCGCCGCCGCCGCCTCTTCACACTCCTTCTGCCACCGCTCCATTCTTCTCTTCGTCAACTGTCTTCCCAACTCCCACAAGTCCTTCTCTGCAATCCGCACTTCCGTCGTTCCGGCCGCTTTCGTCTTCGCCTTCGAATGCTGGCTCACAAGACCATCGTCAAAGTACTCTTCCAGCCAAGGGTACTCTTGGATGGTCAGCGAGATGCGCGAGCGCGCGTTGTCGTTCGTGGTGGTGGTGAAGACTACTTGCGGAGCCGGAGCCGACATAGGTGCCGACTGAGAGGTTACACTGGATGCACGAGATCTGTTAGTTATCAGTTGTTTCGCACTGCCACTTACCTTTCTGGTACTCTTGACCTTGCACGACTTATCGACAACTACCCCGTGTTGTTGTTGTGTTTGGACCCGAGGCACTTGCCCAGAGGACTCTCGAGACCACTTGGGCTCCGAGTCAGTTGCCCATCTTACACTTTTAACCCTCTTCTTACCCCGATTCAGCGACGTCTTCTTCAGGATGCTGGTCTCCGTGTTGACAANTCGTTCCGGCCGCTTTCGTCTTCGCCTTCGAATGCTGGCTCACAAGACCATCGTCAAAGTACTCTTCCAGCCAAGGGTAATCTTCGATGGTCAGCGAGATGCGCGAGCGCATGTTGTCGTTCGTAGTGGCGGCGAAGACTACTTGCGAAGCCGGAGCTGACGTCGGTGCAGACTGAGAGGTTACACTAGATGCACGTGATCTGTTAGCTATCAGTTGTTTCGCACTGCCACTTACCTTTCTGATACTCTTGACCTTGCACGACTTATCGACAACTACCCCGCGTTGCTGTTGTGTTTGGACCCGAGGCACTTGCCCAGAGGACTCCCGAGACCACTTGGGCTCCGAGTCAGTTGCCCATCTTACTCTTTTAACCACCTTCTTACCCCGATTCAGCGACGTCTTCTTCAGGATGCTGGTCTCCGTGTTGACAACAATCCCCCTTCGCTGGCGCCACTTCAAATCAGCATCTCGAAGAGCAAACATCGTAGCGCAACCCTCTTCCTCCGCGAGATTCTTCTTGGGCTTTCTGACTAAATGCCGATCAACCCAAGAACAAACCCCCGAATGCCACTTCGGCTCTGCGTTCCGCTTGGCCCGCATCGCGTCCGCAGTAACTTCCTGATGTAAGATGAGCGCCTCCGTGTGTGCATGCATGTGCATGGCACCCAAAACCTCCTCACGGGCACTTACCCCATACTCTCTCAGCACCTTCCACCAGCGTCTCCGCTCCATCATGCTCTCCAACTTGTTCTCTTCTCGTTCAAGCACTCGCTGGACAAGACCACCCTTTCTTTCCACTTTCTGCACTTGCCGAATGACCCCCTTCTGCCGAGCCACACACCATCCATGCCAAAGCCCTTCGGCCTTCCGGACCACTAGGTCTCTCAGCCCCTCCTTTCCCTTCTCCTCTAACTCTATGGGGCGTGCAAACGAGTACTCCCATCGGTTATCCATTCCCCCAAGCGTCAAGCGGACGGGTTTCTTGCCATAGGACTGGATCCGACGACGCTCAGTTTGTGGAGACCACGGGATTGAAGGCCGCGATGGAAGGAGTAAGCGACCACCCACAGAGTGAAAGGAGTCGGGGTAGTTGTCGGTAGCGTGCTTTTTGTTGTAAGTCATTGTTGTTGTTTAAGCTAATTTGAAACAAAGTATGTGAGATGAAATAAGTTATTGCGCAATGCGAACTATTCGATTTATTGTCATTCAGTTGACGAAGAAAGAGACAGAAAGAAGAGAAGGAAAGAAGAGAAAGAAGGAAAGAACAGGACATCTCTGAAAGTGGGCTTTCAGTGGACTCCTCTGTAATTATAGGCAAACCCACTGAAGTGCCAAAAGCGTCAATGTTTCTACGGCAGCAGAAGGGGACAACCCGGAGTGAACACTCTGCTCTGGTTGGCTGACGGACCATCTTGAGAGAGGTCCATCCTTGACGATGACAAATGCCGGGAGAATATCGCAAGATCCGGGGATGTACGCACGGCACAGGCCAATGGGCTGATGTCAGGTGTACCCTAACAGAGAAGAGAATATAAACAGACATCTTAATGTTGTGTTGTACATGCATAGATTGTATATTTAGTGAAGCCTATGCTCTACACTATGGGATGGAGACTGCATAGATGTAAACTACTGGAACTCTCTCGACGGCCAGAGTTAGCAGTTGATGGTGCCACTTCAGTGAAAAGCATCTATAAGTGTCAGTGGCATAGACCCAATCAAGGCCGAACACCGAATACCACAGGGACACTGGCTTCCAGGAAGGGTACCCGTTATAACCGTAGAAAAAACATTTATATAGTATTGTTACTCGCACCATCACACACAGCCGTCGGCTACGTCTTCGTAGAGGTCAATCATGGCGCTCAAGCCCCGGGTAACTACTAACTGCTGAACTCTAATTCTAGTCTAGCTCAACACTATTGTTGAGTCTATAATCTCTGTGACTCACTTGACAATACTTGCTTTTCGTCCTTATTGTTGTATGTTATATTCTCTCTGCCTCGATTCTTTATCAAGAGACGACCTTGACTTCATTCCATCATCAACATCTAGAATCCCCCATTTTCCAGGAGCCGCCCTGTCTTCCATGATATTAGACCAGAAACACATGAGCATCTTGGTCGAGGTTCATTGTCAATAGAGATGTGACTAGTTCTGGCCATATTCCATGTAGATTGTTGGCTACGCCAAACCTTTCCCGACGGAAGAATAGATAACCCAAAACACCGTGAGAGTATTCGTCTGAAGTCAGAGTTGCCCGATGTTTGGCAATACCATCATCCACCTCATGAACAAGTACCACTCTTCTTGACAAGATTGAGCCCATAGAACCAAAGCCTTGAGTGCCCTGGAACCTCCCAACGCACACATTGTCTTCACTGTTTGTTGAAAAATGAACGGTTCAGACACAAACAAGTAACACCTCAACTAACTATTATTTAACTCATAGACAGGTGTATAATAGACCACTACTTTGTACAACTCCTACTCAACCACCCGAATAACATGTTCAATACTTTTTTACTCGATGCGATCCCCGTATACCCCAATGCCAAGGCCTCACAGACCAACGGCATTTTAGTTTCAGACGATGACCTTAATATGACTGTTGGTCTTTCTAGGCCAAGTTCTGTAATAGCGGACTTGCGTTTAGACCTGAAGATGACATCAAATCCGAAGTGGCTGTGACTACAGGCCGAAATAGAACCCTCGCCAGTAGTTCCCATACTTCCTCGAGTATTCGATCAGCCACATTTAGCTAGACCTAAAAGCCCTCCCTGTACCACCAAGGAGAGTTCGGCGGATTGCCGCTAGCTATTGTCGGGCAACAGATCTCGTTTCTCTGTATCTGGGATATTCACACCGTCTCCTCAACTGCAAGACTCTACGTACATGTATAGACACTGTCGGAACGCTAAGGTATATGGGTTCAAGGTCTCACCATCGAATACCACTTGTGGTATCTCTCCGGGATGAGTGTGGAGAGTAGCACCTTGAACAATGTCATACGGAATGGTGACTTGTTCAAGAGATGTCTCTAGTGCTGACTCAAAGTCACTTCATAAAAGGGAGATGGTTGCGTTGCAGCTAGGCATTGCTATTCCTATCTCAACAATCCAACCGCCACTACCTCTTATTTGAGCATCAATGTAGATGCCATATTATCACGGGATTTAGTTTTCCTCGTGCGTACATAGACTTAGACTAAGTCTTTTGTAAAAGAACAGCCAATAAACAGTTTATCTGAAGCTTCAACATCAGGTTCTGTGGTGACGAAAGACCGAATGAACATAGATTCTGTAAGCTATGCGACAGAATCCTGACACAAGATTCAGACTATGGGAAGGTAACATCACAAGGCCACCGTAAAGCTAATGGGCTTTGATCTTACCACCCAAGTTCGAGTACACGTCGGCTCGGTGACGCTTATGATGACCTTTCACAACAACCTATGACCAACTGGACGGAGAGGCTGCCAAAGTATGGGGGGCATGCTAGTAACACCGCGCCAAAAAGATGGATCCTTTGGTCTTTGTTTACGGCCTATGTGATATCAGTGAGCATAAGGTTATATTGTCTGCTTGGCAGAAACCCCAACCGGGACCTCCAGACAGGGTACAATTTGACAGAGGCTATCTACCAATTATTTACTGCAAACCAAACAAATGAGACATCATAGCCAAATACAGTACTGCCTGTGATATATAGTTCTTCTTAGAGGTTAACTGGTAATACTACCCGACAACTCGGTTATTCCAACAGTCTTCTTGTACACACAGACCCGTGAAGCTCAAACTGGGTGGCCTGAAATCTTTGTTAGAGTTCTACAGCAGGGTTCTCGGTAGACTTCTTGTCTAAGATCTTTTGAAGGTGATCGCAGGTTCTGGCGGTTTTCAGGAAAACTATGTTAGCAGGCTTAGTTTTTTGTACCCTCTAAAGCTAGGCTTACATTTGAAGCCATACCGTTGGGTACTTTGGAGCGAGCGTCTGGACGTTGATCGGCTTTTGCCGGGCTATGTCAGAACATAAAACCATTCTTATAGGCGGGACAGATCTTTAGGTATACTTTCATCCTCGCAATACTGTCGATAATGATACTTTGTTGGTCAAGATGTGTCTTAAGCTATGGATATGTGTCTACATACCTCCACTTGTGAAAGAAGCCACGGGTCCGGTTTCATATCATCACTAACGACTCTTGAAAAAGACATGTTTATGAGAGTTATCAGAAAAAGCCCAGAATCACATATTAAATGATCGATGGTGTGAATATCAGAAGTAAAATTAAACCCCAAATCCTCCGAGTTCTATCTCCAAATGTCAGACTCTGCCCCCTCTCCTCTTTGCCCACCGCCAAGCCTAGTTTCATCCCTAAGCCATTTCAACTATATACATGACTGCTTCTCAACAACGCCGGAATCCTTTCAATAACAAGAGCGATCGTCACGAGCCTCAACTTCAGGAAGGCTATAATTTTAGGTGTCAGGCTCGGACCCAAACAGAGATCCTTCCTAGTCCCCGATGATCGAGCTATCTTATCCATCCAAATCCTCAAAGTCCGATGTTGGTACATTTCCATCACCGGCAGCGTCTGGGGATTCTATGTGGATAGCCCGGAGAACTGGATCTAGCATGTAGTCAGGCGATTGAGCAGGGACTAACTCAAGGGTGGGCTGCCCGATATAATTCCTCACGTCTTCCCCTGCTCGATCCACGTCTACAGCCGTTCCAATCTCAGCGAACTGTGTCTGCATGCTTTGTACAATGGCAGGAATACTGGAGAAGTACGCCTGAATGACTCGAAGGAGCAGACGCAACCGCATCTGGCTCGCGGCAGCCCAGGTATGGTACCGGGCTAGAAATGGGCCGAAACTGGCCACGTCGAACCGCATGATTGACGCTGTAACCTCGCATCGATCGAGAAATTCTACTTCCACGGCATCAAGTGGAATAGCCTCGGAAGATCGCGGAAGCCCATACTTTTCATGCAACAGGCGATTCATGGCGAGCAAGTTCCTGTAGCATACAAACAAATTGTTGTGCTCCCTAACAAAACGGCCAAGACGCCTAGATAGAACCCCCAATGGTGTGTATTGGATACTATCGTAGACGTGGATAATCTCGTCATAGTCCCTATGGTCTGGGACCTCAGAATAGGATGCATCGATCAAGTGCACGATTGAATCGGCCATGGCGAGCTGTGTTGGAGGGGGATCCCTCGGTCCCATCCAGATTATGTCGCCGGGGTTTCGGGGAGTGAACAGGCTGGGTGCTTGTCTGGTTCTTATAGCCACCGGAACCGGTGTGCTCGCATAGTTAGAGGTAGTACCAGAGTTGTTTGCCGACATTTTGGTTGCTACGATGAAACAAGGCAATCCGGACCTGCTTGTACATTGCAATCAGTCTGTCAGTCTTGGCTTCAATTACGACGTATAGAGTACGACAGACTTACAGATGAAAGAGGTGAATGTAGGTTGTTTGAGTCAAATGTGTTGTCCCAAATGGATTAACAGACCAACGAACGATGCAAGGCTGATAGTCTAACACGAAGGCAGACAAAAAAGATGAGATCCTCAATGCAGGATACAAAGAAAAAAACTCCCAAGGCAACAATAGTTGAACAAAAGATCGTAGAATGATCGAAGAAGTCTAAGATAGATGGCTTTCGATAAAAAGTCATCGCTGTCAAAATTTCTCGAAGTTTGGTGGAGAAGGGAGAGAAAGTTAGCAAGGAGATTTCCCATCATGGGAAGAATACTTGTAGACCTTTTTGGAGTGGGTCGTACTGTAGACATAACACGAATTACGAACAATTAAGCTTCGTGCGGCTAGGGCTTTACCACATGTGAACGTCGGTACCTTCTCTCTCCCAATCCAGATCATTTCCATATGGCGATGGCGTGCGTCATTAGATGTGTAAGCCATTCTAGATACCTGTGTTTTCAACGGACCCGAAATCTATGGTCTTTTTATCACTGGCAGAGATGATGGAACGCAAGTCTACGAATTACATATGGTAGGTTTAATTGATCCGTAAGTAATACATCAAAAAAATATTAAATGGACCCGCGAGCTTTCTATTTGACGCGGCGGTATGGATAGTCAGGTCTCTGGAATTATCGCTTGTTGCAAAGACGCATTGTACTTGCACATCTCCCATTGCGGTTCATTACTAACATATGGTAAGGTTGGATTTCCTATTACGGAAACACTTAAACCCCTGTATATTCGGATCCACTTCCCCAGATTTATTGAACCAATAGCCGTTACTACCCTAACCAACCCTATAGAACTACATCCTTCGACTAGCCTTGTTCATGATTCGAGGGGCACACCAAAAATGGAAATTCACTAGTACAACAGACTACTTCAGATACGTACAAGGCCATGAATGGAGTAGCTTAATCCGGCAAAGCGATAATTTATAACATTCCGACAATTTAACGAGCGGCAGACGGGTTCATGAGAGCAAGAAGCCCCCGCCGGCGAGAACATAGTGTGCCACCCGTAGGCCTCTGCAGGTAGACCAGGTGCTAATACGCGGTATTGTAGAGGGTAATTTACTACACCGTGAATGGACCAGACTGGAGGAACATAGAGTATTTCCCGAATCCACTATGGCCAAGGATGTGGGTAGTTTTGGCAGTTTTCCGGGGTAACAGACATGTCTCAGAGATTCAAAGTGTGTGGAATCCTACTTAAGAAAATGTATATCATACCCAGTGAAAAATGATATCATTGCAAATGGAACTTGTACGCGGAATCGTATCATGCGGGGTTTGCGAGGATTCGTACATAAAATTCAAAAGTATAAAAGGAAGGCAGTGGCGCCAGTTGTAGAAGTTTTTTCTTCTCGCCCAGAGCTAAACATTCTTTCCATCACTGCTGCACCTTGAAAGTTTTCTGTCCACACACATCTTTCGTTATGAACTCAATTCTTTTCTACTCCATTTTTCTTGCAG
This sequence comes from Huntiella omanensis, assembly GCA_000833645.1. NCBI lineage: Eukaryota > Fungi > Ascomycota > Sordariomycetes > Microascales > Ceratocystidaceae > Huntiella > Huntiella omanensis. The sequence continues at coordinate 3,233 of JSUI01005896.1, read as the reverse complement.
CCTTACAATAGCTATACTATCTTTTATTTCAGCATTTGTTTTATTCGTTTCCTTGCTTCTAATTTACACAGCGCCAAAAATACCACATTGGGCAACTTCAAAGTCCAGCGCGACCCTTTATTTACAACGCCCATAATGTCCGACAACATTCCTAGCGCCGTACTCGCTCGCGCCACATCTCCAAGATTCAAGCAAGCCTTTTCTGATGTCCCTAAGCCACCATATGTCTACAGACAGGCACCCGCGATGTGGGACTCACGGGGTGCTAAGTGGCTTAACTATCTCGGCCATGTTGAGCCCGGCCTGCCCGAGCTGTTTCTTGCGGATACCGTTGACTATGTCTTGGCACAAGACAGCCTGATTCCGGATTCTGTTATGTATGCTGATGTCNCAGCATTTGTTTTATTCGTTTCCTTGCTTCTAATTTACACAGCGCCAAAAATACCACATTGGGCAACTTCAAAGTCCAGCGCGACCCTTTATTTACAACGCCCATAATGTCCGACAACATTCCTACCGCCGTACTCGCTCGCGCCACGCCTCCAAGCTTCAAGCAAGCCTTTTCTGATGTCCCGAAGCCACCATATGTCTACAGACAGGCACCCGCGATGTGGGACTCACGAGGTGCTAAGTGGCTTAACTATCTGGGCCATGTCGAGCCCGGCCTGCCCGAGCTGTTTCTTGCGGATACCGTTGACTATGTCTTGGCACAAGACCGCCTGATTCCGGATTCTGTTATGTATGCTGATGTCAAAAAAATCCGGTTAATGACAGCCCGCGAACTTTGGTCACTCTTAGATGATGCGGTTATATGGAACAACCACATCACAGCCGCATTTCGTAACATGGTCGCCCTGAACTTGTTTCTCAGTGAAACTTACGCCTTTCCACGCCCCCGTGGTGCCCCACAGTTAACCGATGACCAACTCCAGTTCATCACGCAGTGCGTTAAGGATGCATACGATCTTTCTTTCGACATCCAGAGTTTTCCCTGGGTGGTTGAGGGGTTCCATCACCGAGCCTGGCAAGCTCAGGAGCAGTGCCATATTGTCATCGAATATATCAATGAAGCTCTCCGGGAAATGGATGATGTGCCCGACGTCTTGGAAGAGAACATTCGTCATGTCATGGCGTCGATGTCAGAACCATGGGAGTACGAGGAGCTCCGCGCCGCGGTGTTAATTTTACGCGATCCATTACCGTCAGCGCCGCTCGATCATTCTGAATATCATATGCCTGAGACTGATGAGGCCGAACATTTCGTTTCTCATGATTCAGGATTTGGAGAAGACCATTCCACCTCAACCCCCGACGAGGGTATTCACCCGAGCCCCAATTTTTCCATACAATCCCCGGAGTTCACTGATAACGAGACGGAGGACGATCAGCCCATGCACCAGAGCCACGTTGTTTCTGGGCACGTTTTGCGCTCTCCTACACCGGCAAGCTTGGTACAAGATGATGTTTCTGAGTATGAGTCGGATGAGAGCTCGAGTTCTTGGCTCTATGACTCAGAAATTGGTGCCCTTGATATTGGCGAGAGCCTGGTTCCTGTGGACATGAGACCTATGAACTTCAATGGAGGGACAGTCACCATTGGAACGCCCGAGCCTCCTGAGGGATCCGAGTCTCGTCCAGTTGTCATTCTCGACGACGACGATACAGCCAACATCCGCACCGCCTGGAGACCTGACGTTGGTCCTGAGGATGTTCCCAACATTGCGGATATGATGGAGGAGGACAAGAAGCGCGAGGAGGCTAAGAAGCATCTGCGCCCCAGCTTTTCGTCGCGGATGATCGATACTTTTAGTGATTCAAAGCCTGCTCTTTTTAATGCGTCGAAGGTTACTTTGATCAAGCCAGTTACTGCTGTACGGAAGCGGGAGACAACGGATGAGGAGAGACGGAGCAAGCGGGCTAGATCAGCATAGAGATTACAGAAAGTTACCAGAGGAAAGGGAGGATTATCTAGGAGACAGAGAATACATATATGATTGGGATAAAAGTCCAAACTGTTTTTATGTGCTTGTGAATGGATGTATACGTGTGTGTTAACAGAAAGTCAACGAAGGTCATAACGAATCATGAACCATGCTACGTGGCACCCCTGCTTATATATTAAGACCCGGGTACATGTACATATGTATGTATCTATGTTTGTACTACTGCTAACCATTCATGAGTGATGCTTCAAGTGTTAGAGTATCGTGAGTGGTGATAGTAGAATTGTGCATTGGCCTAATCGACCATTTGCCAAGCTCTTGAAAGAAGAAACAGGAAATAGACTTAAAAAGGAGAGACAGGAATTGCACTATATGAACCATATTGCTGGCACATTTTCCATTGGAAACTTAGTAGAAGGTATCTCGAGACATTCCGAGATAGCGAGAAGTGGACCGGTCAGTCATTAAACATCAGACTAAGTAGAGGCTGAAGGGTTGCCAAATTTAAGAACGAGTTAAGGGTGCGATTGATGCGAGTAATCAGGGGACTCAGTGTGGGTACACTGGTGACGATTGAACTGTACGGTGATGATCACCACTTTAATGAATGGTCTTTTGGCTAGGCGTAAACTGGTGTTGGATATGTTGAACGGTTAGTACACTGTGAGTGAAATGGGCATAGAAATTCACTTACCTTTCTTGCAAAGGTAGTTAAACGGGCGACTGTCTGAAGATTTGGGATGTAGATTAGCTAGTACTCGAGTGACAGGCAACCATAGAAAGTAACTCACAGGCTTTGAAACTTGTCGCTCGACGGTAGTCATGTGCTTTGAGTTCTCGGAGTTGTGAAGGGTCAGTACGCTCATGATGCAACAGGTGTAGAGTTTTGCTCACCTTCTGTCCAATAGATAGGCAAGGGGCGACTGACAGGGCATATGGCATGTTGGAGAGTTAGTATGCTATGAACAAAACAGGTACAAAGGGGCGCTTACTTTTTTTCACAACAGTTTGTCCGCTATATTTGCTTGGGACATGTGGTATGTTGAAAAGTTAGTATGCCGCAAACGAAACGGATACAAAGGTGTGCTTACTTTTTTTCACGAGGGTTTGTTCGCTGTTGGTGCTTGGGACAGACGGTATGTTCAAGAGTTAGTATGCTGATATTGGAGTAACTAGGGGAATAACTGGGAATCACTTACTTTTTTTCGGGGAAAACCCTCCCGGAGGAGGGAAAACCGAATAGGAATGATGCTGTGAGAAGGTGATAGTATGTGTTCTTGAGGTTACTTG
>JSUI01005895.1:0-11312 GCA_000833645.1 Huntiella omanensis | reverse complement strand
GGGGCTGGCATAGGAGGTTGGTTCTGGAATTGGTTGTTAGACGTCCAATCTTACAGGGCTAGCTATGAAGATACAGGCAATGGNGGGTGGGCTGGGGTTAGGAGCCAACGACAGGCCTGTTCCAAGAGAAGAGAAGGTGAGGATGAGGGGGTCTGAGAAATGCCACGACAAGCTCTACAACAAGCGAACAAGCGCTAATAATCCAGAAGTATAGAGAGAGCAGCTCCTTCCTTGCGAACAGACCCAGTGAAGCACGTAGCCGCAGAGTTGTTCAGAATAGTAAAGTGCTTGTTCAATGTTTCTGTCTAGATGACTTGAATTGGCAAACAAAGCTGCATGAAGTTGCGTTGCGGGTTGCCTTGTGTGGATTCTTCTTTAGAAATGGAGGCTGCCGTGGTTTTAGCGGGGGGGGGAGCGAATACCGGATTCCGGATGGTTCCCTGGGTCAAAATGGACGGTGCCGATGCGGCTCTGTTGTCTTTGGGGTATCTGGAAGGTCGTGATAATGATGGTTTGAAAATAACAAATAAATATCCAGAAACGGCAAGTTGTCTATAATGACAAGATGGAGCAAAGACAAAGGGTTCCGCAGCTTAGCTAGCGTCAAAAGGGTGTCTTGGGACCTTCAATGGGAGCTACGTAGCGTGTATGGTCTTGATTGTTTAAAAGAATCAGGTCTATTATGTGATATGACAGCTCAAACGGGCCACGGAAGAGTGCATACACTTGAGATGAATACGGAGCTACCAGAGTAATTGTCGTACAACAAGGGGCCCGATTTGATGCCGCGATTCCTCGTGATCCCCGCCGGTGAGGGGCTGGCATAGGAGGTTGGTTCTGGAATTGGTTGTTAGACGTCCAATCTTACAGGGCTAGCTATGAAGATACAGGCAATGATGTGGTTGAGAGCCGTTCCTGCAGGGGCGAGGAACGCCTGGAAGCCTAGGAGTTGTTCTAACCCCTCGAAGAACAGAGCCCCGGAATGACAGTAGAAACCCTAAGTCATGTGTGGCCTCCCATGCATGTTGCTGGAACTTTAATATGTTCCAGTACAACAGGTCTTACTAATCGGAATGGCTTGGTGATGGTGTCAAACTAGTATGTACTTAATGTTTCAATTTTCAATACGTCGTAATAAGCCGCCAAGCACGGCCATGGAAATGTTGATGACGGCATTTCGTTTTCATGCATTGACACAATGTCACCAATAGGGTTAGTTAGAGTCAGCTGCCTCGTAAAACTACAGCAACGTAGGCTATGAACCAGGGTTACATTTGTAAGCTAGGCGGTAGTCATGTTAAAAATTGTTAATATCAGAGTTGTCGTCATTGCCATATGTGAATCGAGAAGACACAAGCACCAAGTAGAATGTAGAAGTGATTATATAAAAGACCGTAGAACCTCACAGTACTACCAAGTTTCGAAATAGAAGTTTACATTCAGAACACCCACTCTATAATCCCTCTCCAAAGATTCCCAGAAAACCGAACCACTTAATCACACCCACCTTCACCAAATCCGGCCTCAATTCCCCGCTTCAACAGCCCACGTTCCAAATCCAATCTTACCATAAAACCACTCTCCTCAGACTCTTCCACACACGCAAACCGCCACCACAGATCAAAAATGTCCGTCATCGAAGTAACCAGCTTCCAACAGCTCCGCGAAATCTTCGCCTCCACCACCTATGTGGCCATCGACTTCTACGCTACTTGGTGCCCCCCCTGCAAGATGATTTCTCCCGTCTTCGAGCAGCTTGCCGGCACTCACGCCCTACCTTCGCACTTCGCCCTCGTCAAGATCAATGTTGACAATGCCCGGGACGTCGCTTCCGCCTACGGCATTACCGCCATGCCCACTTTCATGTTCTTCAAGGAGGGTAACCAGGTCGCCGTCAACGGGCACAATATGATTCGTGGCGCTGATGTTGCTTCGTTGAAGAGTGCCGTTGAGAAGCTGGGTGGTTTGGCCCAGAAGAAGGCTCAGGCTTAAGGTTGTTGAAGGATTAAAGGCTCGATTGCTTTCTCGTGGAACACTTGTACATATCCTTTCGATACCCGTCCGACGAGTGATCATTCTGAACGATTATGAAAAGCCATCTATTCACTCTTCTGAGCGTGAACCAAGTTCCCCTTCGTTCCTATATATGCGTATAAGATAACATAAATACCAATCACCACATTTATGTACATAGCTATCGATTAAAACATGAAATTAACAATTGACTAAACTGAAAGTTGGAATATGTATGAGTATGTATAGATTCAATAGGAATCCAGATTTGACGAGAGCCTGTTTTTTACTAGCCACACGGCGCAAAGAGAAATAATCCGAAACAAGTAGAATGTAAAAGTGGAATAGAATACCATAAAGGATAGGATGCGAATATAGACAAAACATGTCGACACGCCGAATACACGCCGACGGGCTGGAGCCTTGGTTATGGCTGGCCCTGAGGTGGGAGGGCTAAACACAGGAATAAAAATGTGTGGAGGGTGAGCAATAATGACGAGGGCAGAGGACTGTGATGCAACTTCCTTTCGCGGGTTATAGGTGTCGGTAGGGAGCCTACTATATGTAAGTCATGGTAAGCTTCGCCCGACTACACCGCCAGAAGGAGTTATTTCAGATGCACCCAAAACCATACGAAGAGCATCGTGATTACGGCATGCCACATGTTCGTTTGGATACAAACTGGGAGACTCTCGAGTCGCGCCTAATCCTCCCAACTCTTTTCGACAGTTTCACGGACGCGCTTTGTATACTCCTTTCTGTTATCCTTGTAGAGGTTGGACGCCTCGACATTGGCTGGAGAGCCAGTATTGGGGTCGTTAAGCAAACTGTATGGGCAAAAGGAGCGGTTAGTTAGATGTCCATATCAGTCACGTGCCTCAAAGTCCTACAAGTAGACCGGGCGATGTAGAAAAAGGGTGGATAATGCTTACCTCTGAATACTCGTCAGCACAGCTGCAACATCGTACGTGGGACTCCATCTGTTCTGCAGAATATCAAGACAAAGCTCGCCAGTAGCGTAGACATTTGGATGGAACATCTGACTGATGAACTTGACTGCGGGGGGCTTGTTAGGATATTGTTCGTCGAACTGCATAATCAGTCTAAAGGTGCCATCCTCAAACGGGGTATCCGCGGGACCGATGATAACGGCATTCCTGGAAATGCGTCAGTACATGATTTACAAATAAGGCGACTGGGCTGTGAAAGTGCGGGGTCGTCGATTGGTGATCTTGCCAGGCCAATGAGCATCAGGATCGAACAGTCACGGGGCGGAAAATCCCCTGTCTTTTCGAACTGTAGTGGCTTGGTTGTTATGATGAAACCAAGTGTTACTGTAAGAAGAATATCACTTCGTTTCTGTTGATAACAGGCGATAACCAACTGACACGACGAAAATAGGCTGGGATTTGGGTATATTGGGCGAAAACCGATGCGGCATCTTTGAGGTTTCGGCGATGGTTGAGAGTCGAGTAAACATACCAGGTCATGACATTGTCGGGGATAGGCGAAGCAGAGACTCCAGCAGGAGGGTCAGTCTGCATGCGCTGTTGTAGATGTTAATATTGCGCTCGCTTCAGATGTAGACTGCTTTACCAGCGCAAGAGATCTGGTATGCGCCAGGTGGTAAACAAGCGCCATCTCCATCGATGGGTACGAACCTTGAAATCTCTCATGAGACGTCTGCGGGCGGTGGTTGACATTTTGATGGTAAGTTTGAGTTGTTGAAGAATAGAATAGAGATCGTGACGTGTGTAGTCAAAGACAGATAAAGAATGTCCAGGAGGGTGCGTTCATGATTCCAACTGAGTAGGGCCCGAATTTGTAAGGATCAACAATTACCCCGGTTTATAACCCTAATATCATCCCTTGCCTAGAGACCTATCGCCCAAAAACTACAATTACATTCATGCTTTGTTCTAGGTTTGCTCAGTTTCTACTCATCGTTGGTCTCAAAGTCAGGCAAAGTGGCCTCCTTAAAGTTACATTCCTGCATTTTCGTGACCAACACTGCGTTTGCCTTGAAAAGTCCGGACGTATACATATGTACATATGTACATACCTATTGTGGTGGACCAACACGGGGTTATATGCATGCGGAATAACTTGCCCTTTTTTGTCTCCAACATAGCCGCAGAGCACACCCGAATGGGGTAGTGGTTTCTAGATGGGCTACAACAGCTAGAGATGCCGAGGTAGTAACCAAGTTGGAGGTTGCGATGTGGTAGTTAAATAGAGCNAATTACCCCGGTTTATAACCCTAATATCATCCCTTGCCTAGAGACCTATCGCCCAAAAACTACAATTACATTCATGCTTTGTTCTAGGTTTGCTCGGTTTCTACTCATCGTTGGTCTCAAAGTCAGGCAAAGTGGCCTCCTTAAAGTTACATTCCTGCATTTTCGTGACCAACACTGCGTTCGCCTTGAAAAGTCCGGACATATACATATGTACATATGTACCTATTGTGGTGGACCAACACGGGGTTATATGCATGCGGAATAACTTACCCTTTTTTGTCTCCAACATAGCCGCAGAGCACACCCGAATGGGGTAGTGGTTTCTAGATGGGCTACAACAGCTAGAGATGCCGAGGTAGTAACCAAGTTGGAGGTTGCGATGTGGTAGTTAAATAGAGCAAAGCCGGAAATGTGATTTATCAGGCGCAGCCTTTGATGTTTGTTCAATACATCGTCAACATTCAGTTTTTGAAATATCATGTTTCGTTCGTCTATTACACAAAGCTGGATCCGAGCGCCCGCAAGTCTCCGGGCTCCAGTCCCCACCAGACTGTTTTCATCCAGTGTAGGCTGTAGACAAAGTATCAAGGATGTCTACATCTTGAGTGCTGCCCGCACACCCACTGGAAAGGTAGAAATATATTGGGATACGAACTCCGAGAACGCCTAAACTAACACAAAACGGCCGTTTAGTTTAACGGAGCCTTGAAAACACTCACGGCGACTGAACTTGGTGGTGTGGCTATTAAGGCAGCGGTAGAGAAATCCACAGTACCAACGACAGAAATCACGGANTCCGGGCTCCAGTCCCCACCAGACTGTTTTCATCCAGTGTAGGCTGTAGACAAAGTATCAAGGATGTCTACATCTTGAGTGCTGCCCGCACACCCACTGGAAAGGTAGAAATATATTGGGATACGAATTCCGAGAACGCCTAAACTAACACAAAACGGCCGTTTAGTTTAACGGAGCCTTGAAAACACTCACGGCTACCGAACTTGGTGGTGTGGCTATTAAGGCAGCGGTGGAGAAATCCACAGTACCAACGACAGAAATCACGGANTATACATGGGAAATGTAATTCAAGCTGCAGTCGGCCAATCGCCAGCCCGTCAAGCTGCATTGTTTGCCGGACTGCCCCAAGCTACAGAAGCCACCACTATCAACAAAGTATGCGCATCGGGACTGAAGGCGGTCGCTTTGGCTGCTCAAAACATTAGTCTTGGGGTTTCTTCGGTGCAAGTAGCGGGAGGCATGGAAAGCATGTCCCGTGTTCCGTACTACCAACCACGATCGTGGCAAATGCCTGCTTTTGGGGCAGTCAAGTTGGAGGANGGCCGTTTAGTTTAACGGAGCCTTGAAAACACTCACGGCTACCGAACTTGGTGGTGTGGCTATTAAGGCAGCGGTGGAGAAATCCACAGTACCAACGACAGAAATCACGGATGTATACATGGGAAATGTAATTCAAGCTGCAGTCGGCCAATCGCCAGCCCGTCAAGCTGCATTGTTTGCCGGACTGCCCCAATCTACAGAAGCCACCACTATCAACAAGGTATGCGCATCGGGACTGAAGGCGGTCGCTTTGGCTGCTCAAAACATTAGTCTTGGTTTTTCTTCGGTGCAAGTCGCGGGAGGCATGGAGAGCATGTCCCGTGTTCCGTACTACCAACCACGATCGTGGCAAATGCCTGCTTTTGGGGCAGTCAAGTTGGAGGATGGCCTAATCAAGGATGGGTTGTGGGACGTTTATAATCAGGTACACATGGGTGTATGCGCTGAGAAGACAGCCGCCAAGTTTGGAATTACCCGTGAACAACAAGATACGTATGCTTTGCAATCGTATGCTCGGGCCAAGGTTGCGTGGGAGAGTAAGGTGTTTGCAGATGAGATTGTTCCTGTGACCGTAAAGGACCGTAAAGGTGCGGAGACGGTTATATCAGAGGACGAGGGTTATCTTGAGGTCAAGCCGGACAAGGTACCTAGTCTTAAGCCGGCCTTTGTTACGGATGGCAGTGGAACAGTGACAGCGGCGAATGCGTCAACCATGAATGACGGTGCCAGCGCCTTGGTCTTGGGTAACGCAGAAGTGGCTAGCAAATACGGACAGAACTCACGTGTATTGGCCAAAGTGGTGGGGTATGCTGATGCGGCTGGTGATCCTCTCGATTTCCCTATTGCGCCAGCTAAGGCAGTTCCTATCGCTTTAAAGCGTGCGGGTATCAAGGCCTCGGACGTGGCCGTCTGGGAGTTTAACGAGGCCTTTGCAGTGGTTATCAAAGCTAACGAAAAGGTAAGTTCAATTTGACCCCAATAAGGGGAGAGTTGTTTCTCCACTCGACGGATACAGCCGATTCTGATTCGTACGATGCCCTTGAATTATTGATAGCATGACGATGATGCTCGTCAACCCCCTNGATTTCCCTATTGCGCCAGCTAAGGCAGTTCCTATCGCTTTAAAGCGTGCGGGTATCAAGGCCTCGGACGTGGCCGTCTGGGAGTTTAACGAGGCCTTTGCAGTGGTTATCAAAGCTAACGAAAAGGCAAGTTCAATCTGACCCCAATAAGGAGAGAGTTATTTCTCCACTCGACGGATACAGCCGATTCTGATTCGTACGATGCCCATGAATGATTGATAGCATGACGATGATGCTCGTCAACCCCCTGTTTAAGACACTAGGAAGAATTTGGACTAACACAGACGATATCCGACAGATCCTGGGATTGGAGAATGCGGTTGTCAATCCACTTGGTGGCGCCATTGCATTAGGCCATGCTTTGGGAAGCTCGGGCTCTCGTATTCTAACGACACTTGTTCATCATTTGAAGCCCGGTGAGTACGGAGTGGCGGCTATTTGCAACGGAGGAGGCGCTGCTACGGCCATGGCGGTCCAGAGAGTCAATGAAGTTAATTAGAACGGACACGGTTACGGAATTATATCCAGGACTGGAGGCTTCGTGATAGCGAGGCTATGCGGAGCACAGGTGATTCGCACTGCATGTGCATATAGCAGAGTGATAATATCAGAAATGTATGGATTTCTACTTGTCAAATGTTGCATCGGAAACTGGCGGCTTGTCTGTTGGGTGTCAGCCTACACATGTCATTCCTACGGGACGGCCACTTTCTATATCTAGTCGGTTGCGTATCAAGGTGGTATGACTTGTTGTTCGGATGGTTCTACAAACGGGTCCTTTGCGATTTTCGGTGGAAACACGGAAGAACAGAAGGTGTGGCTCACAGTTTTGCCACAGCCAGGGGCCACCCGAATAGACAAGCGAATGACATTTAGGCAGGACCTATAAGTCTCCACTCACACGGCACATATTGTATATAGGGACAGGCACCAACCGCGATTTCACATAAAACTAAGCCCGACTGATGTTCCAATGTCAGACAGACGGGAAATGTTTCTAGATACAGAAGGCGTTTAAAGCTGCGTCATAGATGCACCAACATCACAGCATCATGAGCTAGAACTGACCTCATGTGGTTGGGACGTTGCCCCACCGTCATCAATATAACTTTGGGGGGAACCTATCCAACAAAAAAAAAAATAAGTGGCCAAGGACAAACAAGCAACAAAAAATGACATGTGAAAATGGGCCCCTCCCTTCCTTCAAAGCTAACTAGAAGCATCCGTCCCCCTTTCCTGGGTTCATGGCTTGCAGGTGGAGGCTTAACGAGGTGCTACAGTGGCTACTTCAGGGGGTCTTCCCGCCTGTTCTTAGTCGGCGCGTTAGTGCTAATAGACGGGCAGGAGTTTGGAATGAAGCAACACCGGGAAAGTATGAATATTGGCGGTGAATTTGCGCTAGACATAGGGCCTGGGCTTCCGGAGACCCACCAATTGACACAAGTTGATTGGTGGGATGGCAGCTGTCTCGGGTGGTTATGGTGCGATTTGTCAGTTGGAGTGGTTCGTTGATTGTCGTGTTTAGTGGGTTGCATGAGATTTGAAGCCCTGCACGTTCAAAGTAACATGCACATGTCAGTTGGTGTTTCCTGTTTGAGCCTTTGTGTTAACCTCAACGTTTGATATTTCCATCCCGGTTCCTTCCTGCGGCTATATACATATAGAGTTGTCTATCAGTTCGCTGTGATAAAGATAAAGAAGATTGTCTCTGCCAGATTTGTTCCTGGTTTCTTGCTTCAACGCTTACCACCTTTGCTTTAGTTACCGTTCCGTTCCACCGGCTGGTTACCTTTCAATCGTTTGCCGTATTTTAGTTTTTGTATTTGGCCACCGAGTTCCCCTCCTAACAAACTTGTTCTTGACACAAACGTCTACTCTATAAATGTCATCTATCATCTACAACATCGATTTGTCATATACTTGAAGATCTGTACATTTACATATCCGTATCAACTACAATCTCAGCTCCGCCAATCACGGTACATCCCGCTTCTCTGTCCGACCCACGAATAGACTCCGTTCCGACCACCTCAGTCCAATTCCATACACCATGACATCCGCAACAACCAACCCACGGGCTCACCGCCGGGAAACCTACCACGAAGCCGACGTTGTCGTCGTCGGTGCAGGAATCTTCGGTACTGCCATCGCCTACGCCATGGCCAACCAAGGGCGCAGTGTCTTGCTTCTCGAGCGCTGGATGAAGCAACCCGATCGCATTGTTGGTGAACTTCTCCAGCCCGGTGGTGTGGCTTCGCTTAAGAAGCTTGGCCTCGGACACTGCCTCGAGGGTATCGATGCAATCCCTTGCTATGGTTTTGACGTCATTTATCACGGCGAAGAGTGCAAGTTGCAATATCCCCTTGTTCACAAGACGACCGGCCAGGTGGTTTACCAGAAGGATGCTAAGAAGATGCCAGAGGAGGAACTCGTTAGACCAGAAGGCCGTTCTTTCCACCATGGTCGTTTTGTAAACGAACTGCGCAAGTCGTGCCAGGCTCACCCCAATATTACTATGGTCGAAACCGAAGTCACTAAGCCGGTACTAAGTGATCGTAGCGACGCCATCTTGGGTGTTGAAGCCCGCACATTCAATCCCAAAACCAACCAAAAAGAACCCGACTACTACTTTGGCCAGCTCACCATCATCGCCGACGGTTACGCCTCCAAGTTCCGCCAGCAACATCTCGGCACCGCACCCATTGTTCGTTCAAAGTTCTATGCGCTCGAGTTAATCGATTGTCCTTCGCCAGCGCCCAACTGCGGCCACGTTATTATTGGTAACGCATCCCCAGTTTTGCTGTATCAGATCGGTACTCACGAAACTCGCATTCTCTTTGATGTGCCAGAAAAGCTTCCCGAAGCTTCACCCGCCCAAGGCGGTGTCCGCAACTACATTAAGAATCATGTTGTCCCCACTCTTCCCGAACAAGTTCGACCATGTGTTCTTACGGCTCTCGAGGACGGTAAAATCCCCCGCAGTATGCCTAACAGTTGGTTGCCAGCCGTCAAGCAGCGGTCCAAGGGTATGATTATGGCAGGTGATGCTCTCAACATGCGACACCCATTGACTGGTGGTGGTATGACTGTTGCTTTCAATGATGCTTTGATTATCTCTGAGTTGCTATCGCCAGAACGGATTCCCGACCTGTCAGACTCCAAGGCGGTGAATAAGGCCATGGACGAATACTACTGGAGCCGGAAGAGCTTGACGGGTATTATTAACGTTTTAGCTCAGGCGCTTTACAGTTTATTCGCGGCGGACAGCCGTCTCCTCCGGGCTCTTCAAAGAGGATGCTTCGCATACTTCCGCATGGGCTATGTTGAAGGACCAATGGGTCTTCTCGGTGGTCTCATTCACGCGCCAATCGTCCTCTTCAACCACTTCTTCACCGTCGCCTTCCTGGCCATCTGGCTTAACGGCTGGGAAATGGTAGTCAACAATGTAGCAGGCTTCCTCTTGGTTCCAATGGCCGTGCTGGATCTGGTCTTTATCTTGTGGAAAGCTACCGTGGTATTCGTGCCTGTGATGTTTAAGGAGTGGCGGTAATTTAGCGGGTGTTTATCTAGATGGCTTGATGTGGGTTTGATGACATCGCTATGAAAAGGAAAATGTTGGTGACTTGGGTTAAGAAGATGAGTCGGGAAGATGTTCTCTGGACTCTTTGGAGTTATGATTTTTTGGGTGTTTTACGGATGATAGCGTTTATAGGTTCTATTGTAATAATAATTAATGTATCCTCTCAATTTGTATTTCCATGGACTTGTCTGTACATACGTATGTGTATGTACTTCCCAGTTTGCTATACGTTTCATCAAAAACATGCCCATACCTCCAAAATAAAGTTCAGACCNTGATGACATCGCTATGAAAAGGAAAATGTTGGTGACTTGGGTTAAGAAGATGAGTCGGGAAGATGTTCTCTGGACTCTTTGGAGTTATGATTTTTTGGGTGTTTTACGGATGATAGCGTTTATAGGTTCTATTGTAATAATAATTAATGTATCCTCTCAATTGGTGTTCTCATGGCATGGACTTGTCTGTACATACATACGTATGTGTATGTATATTCACATTCACACTAAACGTATGTACTTCCCAGTTTGCTATACGTTTCATCAAAAACATGCCCATACCTCCAAAATAAAGTTCAGACCTCCAACGCACCAACACCCGTTTCGCCATCATGTCCTCACTGAAACAACCCAAACTCCTCACCAAGCCCATCTATAAAACCCACCTCATCGCCAAAATCAACTCAAAATAATAAAACCATCCTGCCAGCCGGAAAACCCACCGTCGTCATCGCATCGCATCTCGCCAAATTACTGCGACCACTCTAAGCCCCCCCGGCCCAAATAACCCTTGTCCAAACTGAACAGCTTGCGCTTGCGTTGCGCAACCTACATACATACATTGCGCCCACTCACAAGACAAGTGCGCCGCTATAAAGAAGTCCCACCCGCAACCTCCCTCCCCTCGCCAATTCCTCTTGCCGGACAAGAATGGCTTCTCTCATGCACATAGCGGGCAGTCTTGCCATCGCGACGACATCCACCACATTACTTTCCACCCTCTACACCGCCGGCTACTCTCTTCCCATCCTCCTATTCGTCTTCCTAGTCACCGGCATTCTCTCCG
>JSUI01005894.1:0-11289 GCA_000833645.1 Huntiella omanensis | reverse complement strand
TATTAAGCCAGGTTCTTTATCTAGTGCTACATCGTCGAATGTACATACATACATACATTCCTGACTATCACCAACCCTAACCAGGACCTCCAGACAGGGTACATACAATCCCACAGGACGCCACGAGAAGGTACCGAGACCCGGAGATGAAGGATAGGTGGATTTGAAAAGAACTTTCTACGACGTGCATCATGTACGCGTATCTACAACATATGGGTGCAATGCATCACTCCGTACGATCACTTATGCCCAACCGTAGCTATGCCGAATCCCACAACTAACGTTCCAAGGCAATATTGGGCCATAGATCTACCACAGCCAAACTTTATACTACAATATGCAATGCTACCTAACCTCGTCACATAGAATATGTGGAAAACGCAGTGTGGTAAGATTTTTATGTTGGCTGATGATGTAGGTCGTTTTCTAGGCGGGGCTGCGGACATGGGTATAAACAGAAAACCTCTGTCGGGATGATGTAACATGATCCTTAGTGTGAAATATCGGAGAGTTTTGTAAAGCCCAATTACAAAGGAGGGCCCGTCATGAAGCCCGTTAAAGTTATAGCCAGGGTATGGTGAATGGCTTACGGATTTTGGACACAGTCACAGTTTGATTTGCGGCCACGAGGAACAGTACACGGAAGTAACATACATGAACGTACACTTGACAACGCAAAGATGAGAAGAAAACAAGATAAATGGAATTACTATTAGACCTATGAAAACGGCAAGTATGCTGTTAATGCTTCGATGCTAAACAATCAGTGATCCGTCAATTGCTCGGTACCCGTGTTGACGTGGTACTCAAGTGGCGTAGGGGTGCTTGCGGTGATTCTAATAACTGTTTTTTTGGTCGGTGTATGATGAGTGGCAGCGAAATGTAGAAAGGCTTCCACCAGATCCTTCGGTAAGCTTTCACCCCCTGGGGCGGACAACTTTGTTTGCATGTCTGCCACAAAGTTGGGGAAGAGCTTTGAGAATTTGGTGTGGACGTATGCTTCGGCAACATAATTTGTGAAAACAATCTTATCACCGTCCAAAATGTGCAACATACCGAGGCTGTGACCCAAAAGACGCTTGAATGAGTCCAAATCGGGATTCACAAGATCGGGCAGTATGTGAGGAATATCTGTACTCAGGGACAGATTCCGCTTGATGCTCGTCCAAGCTATGATAGTGCGAACTGTTTTACCAGTTGTGTCATCTTTGGAAATACGACTCATAGTAGAATCATATCTGTCAAAGGTGGCATCTGGTATCTCCCCAAATATCTCGTGCAACAGTTTGGACCGTGGCCCTTGTACACCGACATGCAATTGAGCACTCAGTAATAGCCACCTATTGTGGTACAGGTTAGTCGACGATGAAAAGCGTGGAACCAAATTTACTCACGCTCCTTGGCAGTTGGCCATTATGCGGGGCATCCATTCGCGGATTGCCTCATCGGGCGACGAGGGATGTGCAGCAGAGTGAGGGGTCAACCCACGGATGTACCGACTGAAGAGATACTCCATATCCGATCTGTGGGCTTGGATTTCCATGAACTTGAATTCCGGATATACCGACGGTGATAATTCTGGTGTCGGCCGAGAAAAACATATCACCCGGCTTGTTTCGTTGAGTGACATGAGGTTACGAACAACCTCGTCTGCGGCACCCGGTGGGCATTCGTCTAGGCCATCTAGGAAGAAGTAGATCGTGTATGTCTCAGCCAGTTGGCGTAACATGGTATGAATCAAATCTTCATCTCGAAACTCTACAGGTTGCCCAGTCAAGGCTTCATACATGGATACTACAAGGTTAGTCGGGGCCAAAATCTGACCCAATACTTGTTGAAGGATCTCTCGAAGGATACCGACTGCGAGAAATGGACGATTGTAATGAAAATGTACCGCCACCATAACGGGACGCTGCCACCTCGGACGTGTACCCCAATCTACACGGTGGTGTTCCACAATGACATGCCTGAATAAAGTTAGATATTTGTGTCCCACGTTTAGTACTACATTGCTAGTTTGGATCTAGCGCCGTCTTAGTCACCACTCACATTAAGACTGATTTTCCCATCCCAACTAGTACAGGCGTTAGAATTCAGGTGCATATCAAGTTTAAACAAACACTTACTTCCCCCCAAACACCATAGAAATCGTTCATTTGTTCCTGGGGCCGAGCTATACCACGATTTATATTCTTCGGAGTCCATAAACCATCTCGCGGTAGGGCCCCAATTGGTGTGCCATTTGGGATACGCTGGGTCTATTGAAAAGTCATGGAACATTTGTGCAAGTGAACCTCTCACCAGTGCCATGATCTCTGGCTTAATCCAGCGAATGTGGAAATCAGCCTGGGCTGAGAGGCCAACGATCGATGCCTTTTCTTCCGCGAGCCGAGACGGAAGTGGCAGCATGAGTCCGGCCCACTTTTCTCTATTACAGATATATGTGATCTTCTTCAATAGTAAGCTGATGTTCGAAAACATCAGACTACATACGGCGTCCTGGTGATTCGGCCAGGTGAGTTTGTCCCATATCTGCGTGTTTTCTATGGCTGAAAAAAGATGGTGAAGCACGCCAAGATGTGTCTTTTGTATATGTTCAAGACAATGTGCCTTTTGATCACCCTTCAGCTCAATTTCATGCCGGTCGCGGAAAAAGGCTGACTTGGATTCATTCCATGGGATATCAATCTTCAAAACTACTGGTAATTCACGTGATATCTTCTCGTAATCCGCTAGGACTACCCGTTTGGGAAAATAAAGCCATCGCGGATGAAGTAAACATATGACATGAAAGAGTGTCGTAGACAAAAAACAGATCATAACGCGTAGAGTGATTTGTGTATCTGGACCAATCCAGTCGTCGCTGGTCAGTCCCAGTGTGCGGATTCCCACCAAGCACTCCAGAAACAAGTTGTATCTTTCCGTCATTTGCCTTAGCTCGGCACCGAGATGTTGTGGAATGGTCTCATGATGTAGAATGTGCTCTATGGAACCACAAATGGCAGTGATTGCGGGGTCTAACAAAGCTTCAAGTGGCAATTCGCCATCGGATTCCGGGCGAGTTGTTCTTGAACGCCAAACTTTCTTCAACTCTTTTTGTCGCGAAAATATCCGGAGAAAGTGAAATGGCGGTGCTGGAGGCGGAATCGAGGATTCGCTAGTCGACGAAGCTGCCATCTTTCACAATAAAGAAGACGGGTGGACCTGGCGATGATATACAAGTGATGTAATACACTGAGTGCGACAGTTGAAGAAGCTTGGAAATGTACTATATTTGCACTCGTTAAATAAAATTAAGATGTCTGGTGTAAGTGCAAGAAAACACTGTTATCAACAACGCGTTCGCGATGGTTCCAAGATCCGGACATTCTTCTATTCCACCGAGAAATAGTGGCCGTTGATTGGACGGCATCGACCAGGGGTCTATTACATCATGTTCGTTGTTGTGTTGAGGGTGAGATATTAAGTGATAGAGATGATATTCAGAACTATAATACATGCTATACTACAGAATGGGGGGGCACGTTATATACGGCACTCCGGGTTGCCTGTGAGTGGATCAAAGCGGGCCTGACATGTGCCAGCCCGGCGCTGGCAGCACGTGTCAGCCAGATTGGGACCGGAGGTCCCAAATACCTCCAGTCACAACAAAAGCACTATCGGACTGCTTGTAAGATAGCTCTCCTTCGACCTCTGGAACAAACTGGAAAGACCAAAAGCAAAACGAAAAACTGTGAGAAGATATGTGTCCAAAACTCCAATAAAAACAAAAGAAAAGAAAAAGGAAGATCCCAAGCCCCAAAATAAACCATCATGAAACCATACAAATGAAATAACACCACCGCTACACAGCGCCTCAACCTCCGTCTCTTTTCTCATTCACCGCCAATCTCTTCCTCAGGTGCTTCATCAACTTCCTTCTGCCCCGCGGGCTCGATAGTAACGTCCAAACGAATGGGCCGGACCAAGGCCGGGGCCTCTTCCGACACGACCACAAGTGCACCTCACCTTTGTCACCCCCACACAAACAACAAACGAGCTCGGCGTTCGAGTGCTTGAACCTCACATGGTAAGCCTTGAAGTCACCGTGTCCGGATATTGCAGCTAGGACTGCTCCGAGCACCGGACGGGGTCCGTCAGGAATGGCGACCTCTTTGCGACCCGGGAAAACGAATCCTGCTCGCCAGGGTTATTCTTGATGGAGTCCTGAGCCAGCCACCACTGCTTGAACCTGGTGTGCGTGTCCTCCTTCAGCCACCATTTTGCCGTTACAAGGGACATCCAAATCTCGTCAACATCCACTGCCGCCGACTTCGCGAGTTTGTCTGCCTCCTCATTGCCGTGAATATCTGAGTGGCCGGGAACCCAGATACAATGTGTCCTGATGTTGGAAGTGCTTGTAAGCCGTGAAATTTGCCTCTTGGACTCGCCCACCTCGTACTGAACCGAGCCCGTTTTGGTTGCCTTAGAATTTATGCGGGTAACCACTGCTTTGTTGGCGGAACAGATCCAGACCCGCTTGCAGTCTTGGAGAAGGTGCTCCGCGATGCTTTGGAGACCCTTTCTGATTGCAATCAGCTCGGAGTCTGCTACTTCGTGCCATTTCCCAATGGAACAAGTCCCCTCCGCAATCTTTTTGTCATTCTGTTCAGCGTACCAGCCTGCACCTGTCCAGCCGCTGTCCAACTTGGACCCGCCGGCCTAAATCCACATGTGTGGTCTGTCTGCCAGCTTCGATCGTAACGCTTGATGCGCCTTTGCTTTGTAGCTCTTCTACCAACCACTGGTAGCAGTCACGGTTGCCAGCTCAGGCGGGACGGGGCCAGAGGGAGTCGTCGAGATGGGGCCGTAAAGGCTTATGGGCATGGGGAGTAGCTTGCGCATCTTCTTGATCTTGAGCATGTTACGAACATGCCAGAGAACGTGTGCTTCGTCTAAAGTGTACCATCTGATCGTTTCTCTCTTGACTGCTTCATCCAAGATGATAGCAACCGGCGGGAACGAGGTGGTCATATGCAGCAGTGCGTTGGGGGTGGTGCGGTAGGCGGGGAGTGCAGCGAGGAGAGCCCTGCGCAAAATCTTACCCAGGGTGGCCATTTGGCCTTTCTTCCCGTATTTGTTGGGGGGCCACCAGGTACCGCTAGTGTAAGTGATGACGAGAAGGAAAACCCGTCTGATGACATCAACGAGTTGCATGGCCGGGGCGCCGTACTTGCACCCACGCAGCACTCTCAGCGAGTGTGTTGCACGGGATATCTTGTGATGTCGTGTATACGTGTGGAGCAAAGTATCACAGGTGACTTGATTGTATTTATATATATCGTAAATAGCTATCACAGAACACACACCAGTCATATTCACATAGAGACTTGATGTCTCTAACCCACGCAAGGGATGCCAAAGAGCCACCCCTGTCATCAAAGGATGACATCTTGCCTGCGACGTCCTGGGTGTGTTTGTGAAAGGTAAGGCGGCGGTCGAAATTCACGCCCAACCATTTCAGGGACTGACCGAGAGGAGTTGCGATGATGGGAGGGATATTGTCTGCTACCAAGTCGTCGTTGCTCTGGCCGCGTTTCTGCGTCATGTGCAGGAGGCCTGTTTTCTTGTGCTCCAGTTGAAGTCGGTTCTCCTGGCACCATTCGATAGTCGTAGAAAGATGTCTCTTGAGCTGGCGTCTGCAAGCGCCTATGGACGCCCCATGAACCAGCTACATACCGTCGTCCATGTAACCCATAACATGATCGTCATAGGCTCTGTATAGCGGCGTCATAAAGAGCATGTAGAGGGTTGGCGATACCGGTGAGCCTTGCGGAAGACTTCCACTGGTGGGACCAGGGTTCTCTGCATGGCCGCCGAGGTGTATTTGCGCGGTGCGGTTGTTTAAGAAGGATAAGACCCACTTACAGATGTGCTGGGGTTGCCATACTCCGGGAGTCTGACTACCATACGATCCGGGAGGATTGCATCGAAGGCCCCGGAGATGTCAAAAGTGAGCATCGAGGACACATGGCCCTTGGAACATGCGGCATTAACCTCATTGACTAGAGCCAAGGTTAGATCCCATGACGAGCGCTTGGAGAGAGCGCAGGCGTGATTCTTGGGAACGTGGGCGTGGTCCATGGCTTCTTTCGTTAGTCTCGTCGCGACGATTCTTTCGAGGGCTTTGCCAAGAGTTGAGAGAAGCGAGATAAGGCGATAGGACGCGGGGATGCCTCCAAGGTACCATTCCGAGGGTATTAAGGAAGAAGGTTGCAGGTTGTCAGATTGTACCCTGTCTGGAGGTCCCGGTTAGGGTTGGTGATAGTCAGGAATGTATGTATGTATGTACATTCGACGATGTAGCACTAGATAAAGAACCTGGCTTAATAGCAGCGAGCTGGTCTTCTACTAGACTTAACGTGTAAGTCGACTCAGATGCTGTGTGTGTAGGCCTGCTGTGGGGAATGAACTGATGCGAGCAACATCGACCTAGTCTTTCCAACTGCTTCTGGAGACGGTCCGTAAGATTAGAGACTTTACATCACCATGACTAGAATCGCGTATTCAATCAGACTCTGTAATACTACTTTCAATCTAACCGATGTAGCGTAGAAGCTGTTTGGCAACCAACCCTCGCTCCGTTTTCACAAACTTGACGTTTATTACGAATTTGAATAGCTGGGGTGTAGTCGAGAAAACTGGGAGAGCGAGGCCGGCGGCATTCATGGCGCAACTATATAGATGATATCCACGTGAGTTGAAGGACCACACCACAAACTACTTATCAGTGACTGGGGCTCAGAAGATAGTTGTACTTGGAAAGTGTTTTGTGGATCACATAGTGTAACGTTATCCATTGTGAGGGGTCCCTCGATGAGGCTCATGTGTTACTCGAAAATGTGACAACATGATATGTGTTAGGGTTCATACACCCTTGGTTGCGGATACACACCCCTTGTCCCTGTCGATGCATATATCGGGGTCTTGTGCTCAGCCACTGGTATAAATATGCGCTCCTGATTGTCATCCTTGTTTTAGATTAGTCTTCCCTCTTCAACGTGAATATATTCATTATCGCCGTCTTCCTAATACCTTGTATCACGATCAAGCTATAACAATATGTTTTATTGTTTCTAAATTAAGCCACCCAAATTTATATACATAAACTATCTCTCTCGCCGATCAGTTCGTTCAAACAGCCCATACCGATTCAGGGGTTTTCCGCCTGTTCGCTCCAGATCTTCAGTCAACCTATCAGAACCTTGAGCGTTCTTGTCAATCTTCAGTCGGTAGGGCCACCGATATTCCGGAAGAAGCTCCTGGATTTTGTGTAACAAATTCACAGCAGCCACGTCTCCCGCGTATCTATAACAGATTTCATCTAGCAGTTTAGAGATAAAGCCAGAAGCCTGCCTGACTATCACGTGAACAATGTGCTCCATGTGATAGGGGTTTTGGAGTATCAAACGGCCATCCTTCACCTGAATTAAACTAGCGAGTTTCTGGTGCTCGATAATCGCTGACATCTCAGAAGTACGAGCCAACGTAGCCGTCGGCGGTCCAGCAACTGGTTGAATAGGTTGGCCGCCAATAGTGAGTCCATTCGGGTCCCGGAACAAAGCGTCTGGCATGGAATCGTGCAACATGTCACAGAGCGTTTTGGCATGATCTGTCTCGATCGAACCAACCATGGCAACAAGGAATGTCATAGAGTACATATATCGGCGATAGATCTCACTTTCGCATTCCCACAGATTTCGAACAATGCCTTCATATACGTCCTTCTTGAGAGAATTAATGACATCCCCAATTAGGTCTTGGGGTGCCTGAGATAGCGTCCTCAAACGCCCAGACAATAGACCAAAGCTAGTTGAATACCATAAGTTAGACAGCGCCAGAACTGCATTTTTTTTCGGTGATAGAATGTACTTACTGTATCCCAAATGACTCACGCAGACCTGTGACAATAGAGTCTTGTTTATCCTTCACTTCCGGCCTTATCCTTCCGATCTTCACTATCTCTGATTCGATCATGCTGGCACTAACAACCACCTCATGGTTTTTCGCATCAATATTTGAGGGCGCCTTCGCAAGCTTTTCTTTCGAGAAACACATGACACGCAATTTACTTTGTTTGGTCAGCAATTCTTCCACCGTATACCATAGGTCACTACCTTCAACCACACCATCAAGTATCCACACCGTAGATACGGTTGAAAGGTAATTTCCAATGAACTCCAGGGCTAGCCGCTTGTTGAGTCTGATATCCAACGTCGGCGGAAGCTCTGAAAGTTTTCGGGTTTGAAAAAATCTGCGGACTTCTTCCTTGGAGGCGAGTTGTCGGATAAGGTCACGCAATATGTACAGCTCAGAGGAGTCGCCCGTGAACTGTACGTGACTTATCACTATCCTGGGTGTTGGGACGTTGCCAAGGACAGTTTTGCATATTTCAGGAAGCTCGAGTTTGAGAGTAGCCCTGGATAAAGACGTTAATAATACAATTTGATATGATTTGACTCTGCGTCGACTTACGCTGACGTGGATTTCCCGCTGCATGCTAACGAGACATTGTTAAAATATAACGTCCAAGTTAAAAGCGCCTGTGCGTTGAGACTTACTAGGACCGTAGAACCATAGGAGTCGTTGCGTGGAGGATCCGATGAGGTCAGACACGGGCTCTTTCAATAGACTAATCATGGTCCTTGTTTGTTCACGTGTAACAGGACTACCACGCAGCAGTGAACTCGACACGTCATGAGATGAGCTGATTGGGCCGATAAATGCTGTGGTCCCATGAAAAGTGTCTACAACAGGGCCCACTCTTTCGGCCTTCTGATGCAGGCCCTCGGCATAGAAGGACCATCGTTGGGCCAATAATTCAAGGTCGTCCACCATGATACCAACTTTCTTTTCCTTCCATAACACCCATTTAAATCTACGAACGCCGCGCTTAGTCTTTTGCCACAGGTAGTTATCTGAAACTCATCAGGTTAGTCGATCATCTCGCTACAGCTTATCCAGTTTGTGACATACCGGCTGGGTGGGTTTTGGTTGAAGCACCCGGTGATGTAGTACTGGCTGCAGCTGCCGGTGGTGTAACATTTGTACCTTTCTCCAGCACAACACCAAACTCTTTTTCAAACAGTTTGATAGTCAACTGCAACTCATCCAGTAGTCGTTCAAATTGGTCCGGGGCGGTAGTTTGCTTTGAGCGCCATTGTTGTATGGTTGTCGCATTCTCCTCGGAGAGAGATTTGTTAAGCCAATCCAAGGTCTCCTTGGTTCGTGATGTTATATCCTTTATTTCATCGGAGCTGATANATCTACGAACGCCGCGCTTAGTCTTTTGCCACAGGTAGTTATCTGAAACTCATCAGGTTAGTCGATCATCTCGCTACAGCTTATCCAGTTTGTGACATACCGGCTGGGTGGGTTTTGGTTGAAGCATCCGGCAATGTAGTACTGGCTGCCGCTGCCGGTGGTGTAGCATTTGCATCTTTCTCTAGCACGACAGAAAGCTCTTCTTCGAATAGTTTGACAGTCAACTCCAACTCATCCAGTAGTCGTTTAAATCGGTCCGGGGCGGTAGTTTGCTTTGAGCGCCATTGTTGTATGCTTGTCGCATTCTCCTCGGAGAGAGATTTGTTAAGCCAATCCAAGGTCTCCTCGGTTCGTGATGTTATATCCTTTATTTCATCGGAGCTGATAGCGTCGAGCCATTGACAATCCGCCTTGCCACGTTGAATAACGTCAATATAATGTGACATCTTGCTGGCCGCCAAACGTCCTTCTGGGCCTGCATACTTGAGTTTTACCCCGAATTGAAACAGTTGAATGACGACGGGTAGAACCCCGAAAAAAAGGCCGACTTCTTCCATGACTTAGATGGATTGGTAACACAAACGAAAGTAGTAAGTATGAGGATTTATACTGTCATGAATTAGAAACTCTCTCGATAGAACTGCGGAATAATTGGGAAGAAAGAATAAGTGTGCCCTCTAAGCGGCTCCATGGGACATATTATCGAAGCTTATCTACAAAATACGTGTGTGATATTTCATTCAATACAACCACCCAATTGATTCCCAACTATAACCGCGCCCAAGTTGAAAACCAACACTTGACGAGAAGATTGAGGCTTGCATCTACTGCAGCCCGACGGCCAGCATAAAATGCACTGCTACCTAAACTGCATTGGTAAGATGAATTGTAATCTGGAGGTGCTAGGGATTTTGTATTAACTGATGGTTTATGCTGTTCACTGGTTGAGGCTGATAGGATGGGCCAAAGTGACAAGCTTCGGTCAGGATCATGTAGGAGCAGCCACAGTAAGAGATATCGGTGAGTTTTTTCGATCCCAACTATAATAGCACAGCTGTCAGCACACCCCTGACAGCGATGCGTACGATATCACCATTGGTACACGGATGTAGACCTCAACTAGAGTGCGATTTGGCAGCAATGTAAAAAGGCACATTCAGGTGATGTGGATGGGTGTATACTTTAAAAACAGAAATATGGGGCGAAAACACGACAAATGAAAATAGTGGATGTGTTGATAACAGTAACATTTCGGCTGTTGTTCGGAGGCTCAACTGTCGCCAGTTTCTAATTCCTTAGTATCTGTGTTGACGTGGTACTCAAGGGGCGTCGGGGTGCTTGCGGTGATTCTAATAACTGCTTTTTTGGTCGGTGTATGATGAGTGGCAGCGAAATGTAGAAAGGCTTCCACCAAATCCTGCGGTAAGCTTTCACCCCCTGGGGTGGACAACTTTGTTTGCATGTCTGTCACAAAGTTGGGAAATAGCTGAGAAAATTTGGTGTGGACGTATGCTTCGGCAACATAATTTGTGAAAACAATTTTATCACAGTTCACAATGTGCAACAGACCAAGGCTGTGACCCAAAATACGCTTGAATGAGTCCAAATCGAGATCCACAAGATCGGGTAGTATGTGAGGAATGTCTGTGCTGAGGGACAGAGTCCGCTTGATGCTCGTCCAGGCTATGATAGTGCGAACTGTTTTACCAGTTGTGTCATCTCTGGAAATTCGACTCATAGTAGAATCATACCTGTCAAAGGCGGTATCTGGTATCTCCCCAAATATCTCGTGCAACAGTTTGGACCGTGGCCCTTGTACACCGACACGCAATTGAGCACTCAGTAATAACCATCTAATGCGGTACAAGTTAGTCAATAATGAAGAGCCCAGAAACGAAATTACTCACGATCCTTGGCAGTTGGCCATTATGCGGGGCATCCATTCGCGTATTGCCTCGTCGGGCGACGAGGGATGTGCAGCAGAGT